>CM021101.1:375865742-375908354 GCA_007115665.2 Sequoiadendron giganteum
AAGACTTACCCAAATTGCAAGCCCCTAACAAACCTATTTCCAATTCACTCATTAAAAAAACTCTTAGGACTTTACATCATAGTCCTTATTCCCTTGGTGGTTGGCTAGAGCCACCTACAAGCCAAAATTGCAAAGATCTCTCCAAAAGACCTTAAGGTGCTCCTGCACCATTCTCCCCCCTACAACAAAGAATTTAAGGAACCTATGGTGTCAAGAGCTCCTCACTAGTTCCATGCTTCTTAAATTCACTTTCTGCTATCCAAGTAGCCTCTGACTCTGGTTGATGTCTCCACTTCACTAGGTGCTCCATGTATGTCTTGTGCCTAGTCTTCTTCTTCACCCTTGAGTCTAGAATCTTGTCCACTTGTGGTCTAATCTGATCAGGTACCTTGATTTCATCCACATCCTTACTCACCTCAGCACTATACTGTTCCTCATCCATTTTTGGTCCTTTATACTTCACCAAGTCCTTCACATTGAAGATAGGCGAAATGGACATCTCCTTGGGTAACTCCACCTTGTATGCATTGGATCCATACTTAGCCAACACTTTACATGGCCCTATCCTTTTCATCTGTAGCTTACTTGGTATGCCTTTCTGTAGTCTTGCCTTGTTCAAGTATACCATCACCAAATCACCTATTTCAAATTGTAGATCTCTCTTCCCTTCATCTCTTTTAACCTTCAACTTTTGGTTAGCCTCCATTAATGTCTTCTTTACCTACTCATAAACCTCTCTCATTGACTGAGAAAAATCATCAGCATGACCACTGATTTCTTCATAACCTTTTAGATCTCTAAGTTCAAGTACACCCCTTGGATGTAAGCCATATACTATCTCAAATGGACTCTTACCCGTAGTCCTATTTGTGCTATCATTGTAAGCAAATTATGCTTGTGGAATCACTTGTTCCCATCCTTGTCCATACTCCTTAGTTAGACACCTCAACAAGTTACCAAGTACCCCATTTATCACCTCTGTTTGTCCATCCATTTGAGGATGATATGTTGAGCTATGAGACAAGTTGGTTCCTAACCTCCTCCAAAGAGTTTTCCAAAAATGTCCCATAAACTTCACATCTTTGTCTGCAACTATGCTCTTTGGCAACCCATGTATCCTTACTACCTCCTTGAATAATAGGTGTGCAATCTAACTTGCATCATGTGTTGTTTTGCATGGGATGAAATGGCTCATCTTGCTGAATCTGTCCACTACCACAAACACACTGTCAAAACCAGTCGGTGTCCTAGGTAGCCCTACTATGAAGTCCATGCTTATGCATTCCCATGGTCTATTTTGGATGGGTAATGGCTGATAAAGACCTGCATTTGTTGATGTTCCCTTTGCCTTTTCACACACTCCACATTGCTCCACATACCTTCTTACATCTCTTTGCATCTTAGGCCACCAATAGAACCTCTCCACTAAGTCTAGGGTCTTGTTCAATCCAAAGTGTCCACTCAAACTACCATTGTGCTTTTCTTGGATAAGATTCTCCCTCATGGAACCTCTTGGAACACATAATTGTTTCCCTCTAAACAATAGACCATTCTGCAAGGTATAATCTGCATATTCACTGTGAAAATGGTTTTCAAAATCAGTACATACCTTGTAGATCACTGAGAAATCAGAATCTCCTTCATATAGGTCTTTGAATCCTTCAACCCCTATGCTCTTCAGTTGTATCTCTTGAATGGTAAGCAATATCCTACTAAGGGCATCTGCAACCTTGTTGTTAACCCCTTTCTTGTGCTTGATAGTAAAGGTGTATGACTGCAAAAACTCCATCCATTTGATGTGCCTCAAACTGAGCTTCTCTTGAGTATTGATGTAGCTTAAGGCTTGATTGTTGGTGTATACCACAAATTATTTGGGCAATAGGTAGTGCCTCCACTTTTTAAGAGCTTGTACTAAAGCATACAACTCTAAGTCATAGGATGAGTACCTAGACTTTGCTTCATTTAGCCTTTCACTAAAGAATGCCACTGGCCTACCTTCTTGGCTTAGGACTGCACCCATTGCTATGTTGCTTGCATCACATTCCACTATGAATGGTTTGTCAAAACTTGGTAAAACTAGGATTGGTTGGGTAGCTATGTCCCTCTTCAATCTTTCAAATCCTTCATTGGCTTCTTTGGTCCACACAAACTTTGTTTTCAGTCCTCCTTTGATGGTGTCAAGGACCGGTGCACAGATTTCACTAAACCTTCTAACAAACTTCCTATAGAATTGAGCTAATCCATGGAAACTCCTAACTTCAGTCCCTATCTTGGGAGTAGGCCAACTGAGAATGGCTTCAACCTTGCTCTTGTCCATCTTCAAGTTCCCTTGAGATGCTATAAATCCTAGGTAGACTAGTTCTTGTTTCATAAACTCACTCTTCTCAAGATTTATGGTGAGCTTCTCCTCTTGAAGTTTCTTCAACAAAAGTTCTAGGTGCTTCATATGTTCTTCTTTTGTTTTGCTAAAGATGAGGATATCATCTAAGTAGACTACCACAAAGACTCCTATATAGTCCTTCAAGACCTCATTCATCACCCTCATAAAAGTGCTAGGTGCATTTGTAAGCCCAAATGGCATTACTAACCACTCATATAACCCCTCTGTGGTTTTAAAAGCTGATTTCCATTCATCTCCCTCTTTCATCCTAATCTGATAGTAGCCACTTTTCAAATCAATCTTGGAGTAGTACTTAGCACCCCCTAAATAGTCCATTAAGTCTTCTATCCTAGGGGTAGGAAACCTATATCTAATGGTTATCCTATTTATGGCCCTAGAATTAGTACACATTCTCCACTTATCTCCCTTCTTAGGTGCCAACACCACTAGAACAACACATGGGCTTATGCTTTTCCTGATCAACCCTTGGTCCAAAAGTTCTTGAACTTGCCTTGCTATCTCCTTGTTCTGCTTCGGTGTCATTTTGTATGCAGCCTTGTTAGGCAATGTTGCTCTTGGTACAAAGTCAATTTGATGACTGATTGCCCTCTTAGGTGGTAGTGTAGTTGGTGTGCCTTCACAAATGATATCCTTGAACTGATCCAATAGTTGCTTCACCTCTGCTGTCATAGGTAGCCGACTAGGTGACTCCTCCTCCTTTGGCTTCAACATGATTGCATAGACAACTCCTTCTTCCTCCTTCATGTCTTTTAGGAATTCCTTTCCACTCATCAAAAGTGCACTGGATTCTGCCTTCTCCACTGTGCCTTCTTCTATCAAAGACTGGATTTTGTAAGTCACTCCATCCTTCTTGAATGAATACTTGTTCTCCTTGCCATGGTGTACTGCCTCTTTGTCATATTGCCATGGTTTTCCAAGCAACAGATGGCATGCATCCATTGGTAACACATCACATAGTATCCTATCTTGATACTTCCCTATAGCAAACTCAACCCATACTTGTTCATTGACCAATATATTCTGCCCCTTATTCAACCAAGTAACCTTGTAAGGACACACATGGGGTATCTTGATGAGGTTCAACTTTTGTACTGCCTCCTCTGATATGACATTATCAGTAGATCCTGATTCAATGATGACCTTGCAGACCTTACCTAGTATCTTGCACTTGACTCTAAAAAGAGCTCTCCTCTATTTGTGTTCATCCTCGGTAGGTGCTTTGATCAAGATCCTTCTCAACATGAGATTCTCTCCTTTCTCTGAATCTAAACTCACCTTTGAATGCTTGGAACAGTCCTCTTCTTGAACATAGGTAATCTTCCTCTCACCTTGTGAAGATGCTGGCTTGTCAGGACACCTATAAGCCCAATGACCCAACTATCCATAATTGTAACACTTCATGGAAGCAAAATGAGAACTTCTCCCAAAGCCTCCTGATATGCCTCTTCCACCATTGTTAGAGCTTCTACCTATGTATCCCCCTCTACTATTTGTCTCATGGGATTGTTTACCCACCTTGGAATCTCCTTGGCTTCTATTCTCATTGCTCCTTCCACCAAAACCTCCTTTATGTCCACCTCTAGGGTCTCTGCCTCTTCCTTTACCCCTGGTATTAGAATCTTGTTTCTTTTTCAGTTTCTCTTCCACTTTAATAGCCATTTGATAGCAGCTATGGAGGGTAGTAAGTGTGAAGAGACTCAACTCCTCTTGTATGTTCCATCTAAGGCCGTTCAGATACCTAGCAACCTTAATGCTTTCAGTTTCTTGCACTCTAGACCTAAGGCTTAGCTTTTGGAACTCTTCTGTGTAGGCAGCTACATCTAGTTCTCTTTGTCTAAGATTTTGCCTCTTCTTATGCAATTGGATGTCATAGTCCTCAGGTAGATACTTTTCCTTTACTTTAGCCACCATTATTTTCTAATTTCCTATTGGCTTCTTGCCTTCCTTCTCTCTTTCTTCTTGCAAGAACTTCCACCAAGTTAATGCTTGTCCTCTTAACCTTGATTTGGCTATCTTCACCTTTTGTGCCTCTGTAATTCCATCACATTCAAAGTGATTCTCCATTCCCTCTATCCATTCCATAACTAACTTTGCATCCATTCTTCCTGTGAAAATAGGGACACCTTCTAGTGCCTTGCCACTTAATGCCTTCAATGCTTTGAGGAAGGGTTCCTCTGCTAATGGAGGGTTAGGTTCTGGTTCTATGTCTTCCTCAACATGGCTCTTACCTTTGTCTTTGTCCTCTGCTAACTGCACTTTCATCTTGCCTACAGTCTTTGTGACCTCTTCTAGTTGTTGTTTCATTTCTTCCACAACTTCTTCAAGTCGTCTATTCTTCTCTTATTTCTCTATCAAATCTCTTGCTAATTCTGCATTGGTCACCATGGTGTTTTCTCCTATGGATTCACTTCCTTCTGACATTCACTTCTCAATTCTCAAGCCTTTCTATGGCTCTGATACCAATTTGATGGGGAGTCCTACTCCTCAAGAGCACTCTTGCTCTTCCCAAGACCTATTCTCTGGTCTTCCTAGGGTATTCCTCTCTACCCTACTCAGGGATCACTCCTAAACCCCTCTCACCTCGTAAGACTCTCCACCAATTTCAAATTCTTCACCATCACTCCCATTCCACCACTAAGCTTCCCATAGGCTCAATTGTGCTACAACGTTCCCAAACCTTTCTTGGGACTTGGAATAGGTCTTCCAACTATTCCTAGGGTGATCTTGCTCCTCTCTAATCCTTCTTGCAGGATTCTTTCTTCATTTTTCCATCGCATTCAAGAAACTTAGCTTTTAGGCCTTGTAGCCTTTTACCCCAATTAGACCTCCTAGAACCCGGTTTCTTGACTTTTCTCACAAACAGTCTTAACAACCCCCAAATTTTTTTGTAGATTCTTTCTATTGACCATCAAGGCTCCAATATTTACTAGGTCTTAGGTCCTAGAAGTGCCCATACATATGACTATCCTCAAACCCCCTATTTTCAAGGGTTTCTAGGGTTTTTGGCTCCTCTTCCTTCTTTGAGGGCTTCAACGACCTCCTTAGCTCTCCTCCTTGCACACACATGTCTGAGATACATGTGCCTACACTCCCATACTCTTGATTGGCACAAACCAATCCATTTAGCAACTCTCCTTGCTGCTGTCCTCTCCAAGCTACTAGCCAGAATGCACTTGCACTCGCCTAGTGCTTGATGATTTCATCACCTTCCTTGCAAAACAAGACCCCAAAATCTATATGTACACTATTTACACAGTCCCCAACTTGATTCTAGGTGGCCATGAGAGGAAAGCCACGGGAAGTCAAGTGGGACTCATTATTCACAAAACTGGCCTGAACCGGCAATGAGACCAAGAACACCAAAAACTTGCAAAAAGATAACCAGTCGGTCTAGATGACTAATCTGATGCTACACAAGGTAAGTAAGTGACACAAATGGAAGACTCAAAGCATCAGATAAGTCCTTTCAATCCATTCTTGACTAGATGAAGGCTCAAACACAGAAATTCAATGAAAACTTGCTCTCTTCCAATCACAAAAATGTACTCTCCAAGTCTCAATTCATGAAAAAAATCCTCCAACCCAGGTATTAGGGTTTTTCTGACCTTATATACCTTTCTCCCATGTCTAGGACCCTTGGGTCGGGCTTAGAGCATCATTAATGCCATTTTCCAACTTTTAGGACAAATAGCCAAGGCAACATTGCTCAAAATGCTCACAGTGTCCAAGACTTACCCAAACCGCAAGCCCCTAACAAACCTATTTCCAATTCACTCATCAAAAACACTCTTGGGACTTTACATCATAGTCCTTATTCCCTTGGTGGTTGGCTAGAACCACCTACAAGCCAAAATAACAAGATCTTCCAAAAGACCTTAAGGTGCTCCTGCACCATTCTCCCCTCTGCAACAAAGAAGTTAAGGAACCTGTGGTGTCAAGAGCTCCTCACTAATTCCATGCTTCTTAAAGTCACTTTCAGCTATCCAAGTAGCCTCTGACTCTGGTTGATGTCTCCACTTCACTAGGTGCTCCATGTATGACTTGTGCCTAGTCTTCTTCTTCACCCTTGAGTCTAGAATCTTGTCCACTTGTGGTTTGATTTGATCAGGTACCTTGAGTCTTTCCACATCCTTACTAACCTCAGTACTATACTATTCCTTATCCATTTCTGGTCCTTTATACTTCACCAAGTCCTTCACATTGAAGATAGGAGAAATAGACATCTCCTTGGGTAACTCCACCTTGTATGCATTTGATCCATACTTAGCCAACACTTTACATGGCCCTATCCTTTTCATCTGCAGCTTACTTGGTATTCCTTTTTGTAGTCTTGCCTTGTTCAAGTATACCATCACCAAATCACCTATTTCAAATTGTAGATCTCTCTTCCCTTCATCTCTTTTAGCCTTCAACTTTTGGTTAGCCTCCATTAATGTCTTCTTTACCTGATCATGAACCTTTCTCATTGACTGAGCAAAATCATCAGCATGTCCACCGATCCCTTCATAACCTTTTAGATCCCTAAGCTCAAGTACACCGCTTGGGTGTAAGCCATATACTATCTCAAATGGACTCTTACCCATAGTCCTATTTGTGCTATCATTGTAAGCAAATTCTGCTTATGGAATCACTTTTTCCCATCCTTGTCCATACTCCTTAGTTAAGCATCTCAACAAGTTACCAAGTACCCTATTGATCACCTCTCTCTATCCATCCGTTTGAGGATGATATGCTGAGCTATGAGACAAGTTGGTTCTTATCCTCTTCCAAAGAATTTTCCAAAAGTGTCCCATAAACTTCACATCTGTGTCTGCAACTATGCTCTTTGGCAACCCATGTATCCTCACTATATCTTTGAAGAATAGGTGTGCAATGTGACTAGCATCATGTGTTTTTTTGCATGGTATGAAATGGCTCATCTTGCTGAATCTGTCCACTACAACAAACACACTGTCCAAACCAGTCGGTGTCCTAGGTAGACCTACTATGAAGTCCATGCTTATGCTTTCCCATGGTCTATTTGGGATGGGCAATGGCTGATAAAGACATGCATTTTTTGATGTTCCCTTTGCCTTTTGACATACTCCACATTGCTCCACATACCTTCTTACATCTCTTTGCATTTTAGGCCACCAATAGAACCTCTCCACTAAGTCTAGTGTCTTGTTCAAACCAAAGTGACCACTCAAACTGCCATTATGCTTTTCTTGGATTAGATTCTCCCTCATGGAACCTCTTGGAACACATAATTGCTTCCCCCTAAACAATAGACCATTCTGCAAGGTGTAATCTGCATACTCATTGTGAAAATGATTCTCAAAATCAGTACATACCTTGTATATTTCTGAGAAATCAGAATCTCCTTCATATAGATCTTTGAATCCTTCAACCCCTGTGCTTTGTAGCTGTATCTCTTGGATAGTAAGCAACATCCTGCTAAGAGCATCAATAACCTTGTTGTTAACCCCCTTCTTATGCTTGATGGTAAAGGTGTATGACTCCAAAAACTCCATCCATTTGATATGCCTCAAACTGAGCTTCTCTTGAGTATTGATGTAACTTAAGGCCTGATTGTTAGTGTATACCACAAATTATTTGGGAAATAGGTAGTGCCTCCACTTCTTAAGAGCTTGTACTAAAGCATATAGCTCTAAGTCATAGGATGAGTACCTAGACTTTGCTTCATTCAACCTTTCACTAAAGAATGCTACTGGCCTACCTTGTTGGCTTAGGACAGCTCCCATTGCTATGTTGCTTGCATCACATTCCACTATGAATGGTTTGTCAAAACTTGGTAAAACTAGGATAGGTTGGGTAGCTATCTCCCTCTTCAACCTTTTAAATCCTTCATTAGCTTCTTTGGTCCACACAAACTTTGTTTTCAGTCCTCCTTTAATGGTGTCAAGAACCGGTGCACAGATTTCACTAAACCTTCTAACAAACTTCCTATAGAATTGTGCTAATCCATGGAAACTCCTAACTTATGTCCCTGTCTTGGGAGTAGGCCAACTAAGAATGGATTCCACCTTGCTTTTTTCCATCTTCAAGTTCCCTTGGGATACTACAAATCCTAGATAGACCAATTCTTGCTTCATGAACTCACTCTTCTCAAGATTTACGGTGAGATTCTCCTCTTGAAGTTTCCTCAACACAAGTTCTATGTGCTTCATATGTTCTTCTTTTGTTTTGCTAAAGATGAGAATATCATCTAGGTAGACAACCACAAAGACTCCTATGTAGTCCTTCAAGACCTCAATCATCACCCTCATAAAAGTGCTAGGTGCATTTGTAAGCCCGAATGGCATCACTAACCATTCATACAACCCTTTTGTGGTTTTAAATGCTGACTTCCATTCATCTCCCTCTTTCATCCTAATATGATAATAGCCAATTTTCAAATCAATTTTGGAATAGTACTTAGCACCCCCTAGAAAATCCATTAGATCTTCTATCCTAGGAATAGGAAACCTATATCTAATGGTTATCCTATTTATGGCCCTAGAATCAGTACACATTCTCCACTTATCTCCCTTTTTAGGTGCCAACACCACTGGAACATCACATGGACTTATGCTCTTTCTGATCAGCCCTTGGTCCAAAAGTTCTTGAACTTGGCTTGCTATCTCCTTATTCTACTCTGATGTCATCTTGTATGCAGCCTTGTTAGGTAGTGTTGCTCCTAGTATAAAGTCAATCTGATGACTGATTGCTCTCTTAGGTGGTAGTGTAGCTGGTGTACCTTCACAAATGATGTCCCTAAACTGATCCAATAGTTGCTTCACTTCTGCTGTCATAGGTAACTGATTAGGTAACTCCTCTTCCTTTGGCTTCAACATGATTGCATAGGCCACTCCTTCTTCCTCCTTCATGTCCTTTAGGAATTCCTTTCCACTCATCAAAAGTGCACTATATTCTGCCTTTTCCATATTGGTTTCCTCTATTAGAGACTGAATTTTGTAAGTCACTCCATCCTTCTTGAAAGAGTACTTATTCTCCTTGCCATGGTGTACTGCCTCCCTGTCATATTGCCATGGTCTGCCAAGCAACAAATGACATGCATCCATTGGTAACACATCACATAGTATCATGTCTTGATACTTTCCTATAGCAAACTCAACCCAAAATTGTTCATTGACCAATATATTCTGCCCTTTGTTCAACCAAGTAACCTTGTAAGGACACACATGGGGAATCTTGTTAAGGTTCAACTTCTGTACTGCCTCCTCTGAGATGACATTATCAGTAGATCTTGAGTTAATGATGACTTTGCAAACCTTACCTAATATCTTGCACTTGACTCTAAAAAGAGCTCTCCTTTGTTTGTGTTCATCCTCGGTAGGTGCTTTGATCAAAATCCTTCTCAACATGAGACTTTCACCCTTCTCTGAATCCAAACTTACCTTTGAGTGCTTGGAACAGTCCTCTTCTTGGATATATGTAATCTTCTTCTCACCTTGTGAAGATGTTGGCTTGTCTGGACACCTATAGGCCAGATGACCCAACTGTCCACAATTATAACACTTCATGGAAGCAAAATGTGAGCTTCTCCCAAAGCCTCCTGATCTGCCTCTTCCCTCATTGAAAGAGCTTCTACCTCTGTATCCCCCTCTATTATTTGTCTCATGGGACTGTTCTCCAACCTTGGAATCACCTTGGCTTTTGTTCTCATTGTTTCTTCCACCAAAGCCTCCTCTATGTCCACCTCTAGGGTCTCTACCTCTTCCTTTACCCCTGGTATTAGAATCTTGTTTCTTTTTCAGTTTCTCTTCCACTTTAATAGCCATTTGATAGCAGCTATGGAGGGTAGTAAGTGTGAAGAGACTCAAATCCTCTTGTATGTTCCATCTAAGGCTGTTTAGATACCTAACAACCTTGATGCTTTCAACTTCTTGCACTTTAGATCTGAGGCTTAGTTTTTGGAACTCCTCTGTATAGGCAGCTACATATAGGTCTCTTTGTCTGAGATTTTGCCTCTTCTTGTGCAATTGGATATCATAGTCCTCAGGTAGATAGTTCTCCTTCACTTTAGCCACCATAGTTTTCCAACTTCCTATGGGTTTCTTGCCTTCCTTCTCTGTTTCTTCTTGCAGAAACTTCCACCAAGTTAGTGCTTGTCCTCTTAGCCTTGATTTGGCTATCTTCACCTTTTGTGCCTTAGTAACACCATCACATTCAAAGTGATTCTCCATTCCCTCAATCCATTCCATAACCAACTCTGCATCCATTCTTCTTATGAACATAGGGACACCTTCAAGTGCCTTGCCACTCAATGCCTTCAATGCTTTGAGGAAGGGTTCCTCTACTAGTGGAGGGTCAGGTTCTGGTTCTATGTCTTCCTCTATTTGATTCTTACCCTTATCTTTATCCCCTGCTAACTGTACCTTCATCTTGCTTGCAGTCTCTGCCACCTCTTCTAGTTTGTGCTTCATCTCTTCCATAGCCTCTTCAAGGCGTCTATTCTTTTCTTGTTGCTCTGTCAAGTCTCTAGATAGCTCTACATTGGTCACCATGGTGTTCTCTCCTATGGATTCTCTACTCTCTGACATTCACTTCTCAATTCCCAAGCCTTTTTATGGCTCTGATACCAATTTGATGGGGAGTCCTATCCCTCAAGAGCACTCTTGCTCCTCCTAAGACCTATTCTTCAGTCTTGCTAGGGTATTCTTCACTACCCTACTCAGAGGTCACTCCTAAGACCCCTTTTCCCTTTTAGAACTCCACCAATTTCAAATGCTCACCTTTTCTCTCAAATCACCATGAGATCCCATGGGCTCAATTTTGATACAAAGTTCCCAAACCTTTCTTGGGACTAGGAATAGGTCCTCCAACTATTCCTTGAGTGTTCTTGCTCCACTCTGATCCTTCTTGCAGGATTCTTCCTTCATTTTCCCATCGAATTCTCTCAAACCTTGTTTTTGGTCAATTAGGCCTCCTAAAACAATGTTCTTGACATTGCACCTAAACTTCCTTAACAATCCCCCAAATTCTTCATGGATTCCCTCTATAGACCTCCTAGGCTTCAATATTTTCTAGGGCTTAGGTCCCCTTGGCACCCGTACACAGGCTTTTCACCAAACCCCCATTTTCAAAGGTTTCTAGGGAAAGTGTCACAGTCTGGTTTCTTTAGTTTAATTGAGGGCTCTAATGGCCTCCCCTGCAATCCTCCTTGAACACACATGTCCAAGACACATGACCCTACACTCCCATACTCTTTATTGGCTGAAACCAATCCATTTTACAACTCTTCTTGCTGCTGTCCTCTCCAAGCTACTAGCCAGAATGCACTTGCACTCGCCTAGTGCTTGATGATTTCATCATCTCCCCTGTAAACCAAGACTCCAAAATCCATATTTACACTATAAAAATAGTCCCCTAATTGATTCCAAGTGGCCATAGTAGCTTTTCCATGGGAATTCAAGTGGGGATCATAATTTACAAAACTGGCCTGAATTGGGAATGAGACCAAGAACACCAAAAACTTGCAAAAAGATAATTAGTTGAATTAAATGACTAATCTAATGCTTCACACAGTAAGTAAGTGACACAAATGAAAAAATCAAAGCATCAGATAAGTCCTTTCAATCCATTCTTGACTGGATGAAGGCTCAAACACATAAATTCAATGAAAACTTGCTCTTTTCCAAGTCACAAAATCTCCTTCTCAAAACTCAATTCGTACAATTAATCCTCTAACATAGGTATTATGGTTTTTTTGACCTTATATAACTTTCTCCCACATGCTAGGACCCTTGGGTCGGGCTTAGAGCATCATTAATTCCCTATGCCAACTTTTAGGACAAATAGCCAAGACTAAATTAACAAATTTGCCTAGTTTCATCATTAAGGCTTCTCCAAACTTCAAAGCTCTAGTCTACCCTAAGTTTTCCATAACAAACACATCAAAAAAACTCTTGGGACTTTACATAATAGTCCTTATTCCCTTGGTGGTTGGCTAGAACCACCTACAAGCCAAAATTGCAAGATCTCTCCAAAAGACCTTAAGGTGCTCCTGCACTATTTGTACAAGTGTAGTCTGTGAAAAAATATGAAGGGACGGTATCCTCAATGATATTGAGATGTGAACATAGGCTATCATATGCTTGAACTTCTGATTACAAGATGCTAAGAAGACTTAACAGTCATGGGACTGTCATAACAATGCAAGAGGATAGAAAGGAATAAAATTTATGTGAGACACTCTCTTAGAGGTCTTGGCAGAAGGGCTATCTCGGGTGCATAATCCCCAAAGTAGTGTGGTGAGGTTTCTTTGTGCAACCATTATCTCAGGAGGTTTTAGAGTCAAGGCATAATTACATGAGAAAAGCTATAAGAGATAATCATGATTGGTTGGTTTCCAAAATAGTAAAAAGAGCACGGGTTTGGGAACCCAGTGCAATGGAAAAGGCAGTGCTATTATAATATATCAAAGACAAAGATTGTTATAGTAGAATTTAAGAGCAAACGATAGTCACAACTTTATGGCTAAATGTGAAGCTGAGATGAGTGTACATAATTTAAAAGAATAAGAAACAAGCCCAGGAATAATATGGCCGTAGCCATATAAGCATCATGGCTTTCATTATACAGTTTCAACATGTATTGAGTACATATGTGCAAGGAACCCATTTTGATAAGGGTTTGACCCAAGTAATGAAAGTGAAGATCATGAGTCTCATGGATGCCATGTCGAGTTTTTACAGGAAAGATCAAAAAGGAAGTCGACAGGATAAAAACAAAATCTGTAGAGTCGGGGCCATGGAAATACAAGTTTCTCTATTCATAGAAGAAGATTGAAAGGTAGGACAGATTGTTTGCATCGAAACCTCAATGCAGAGGGTATACCCATGGCCGAATAAAGGCCGAATGCAAATATTGTTAAAAGAAACCCTTAAAATCTTTTAATGGGACAAATCAGAGTGCGCTCGAGTCATGAAGACAACAAGACTATGGCCTTTGAGGAGGTCAAACAGTCGACCATAAGAAACAGAGATAGAGCATTCATATTTTCCAAGAAATAACAGACTGAAAGGTGAAACGCATACAAGCATCAACAGAGGAAAATGATTTTGAAAGATGATGGAAATGGTGCAAGTCAAATGTACAGAGAGCTTACCATATTCGGCTGTGATATCTTGTCCTCATGAAATAGTCAAGATTTTCCTCCATGAAAGCATAGTGAAGGTTCCAAGAACCCTCATGGCGGCACGATTGTAGCTTCCATGAGAGGTTTCTTTCAAAATGATACAAATGACAATGTTTTTCCATTTGTTTTGCTTTAGGATTGAAACCCTAGGTTAGTGGTGGTCGATTGAAAGTTAGGCAATTTTTGTCTTTTCTTTTAAAAATATACATTATCAGCTAATTCTCGTGGTCAAGACTTTAAGTCTTGTAAATTAATTTGCTTTGCTTTTTCCTTGTAATTTTGGTATTCAAGTATGCCTTTATGACTTTGGCATGATCAAGTTATTCATTAACTTTGTAAAACCTATTACCTAGGGATTTAGCTTGGCCGATGCATGAAGGTTTTGTATCTCCTTTGCATTCATTACATGATGTACAAATATTTACCTTGAGTGATTAACTTATAAATCACTTAGCAGTGGATATTGTTTCAATGCAAAAACAAGGTGTTGGAAGCTTTCAACATATGCATGGAAAGAGGTCCTGGATTTATGACTTTTTGAGAGAATTTGGGGAGGTTGGAATCAGTTGGCAAACATGTGCCAAAGAAATAGGAGTTGTTTTGTGCTCTTATGAGCTATGGAGGATATTTTGGGAGTATTTGGAGTTGTCTTCATTTTTGACATGGTCTTGCATTACTTTTTCAACATGGTGGAGTTCTTATGGAGAGGATTTAGGTCCTAGATTTTTGTCTTTTTGGGGGGTTACAAAAATGAGGTTTCTAGAACCTATTTTTGTGGAGCTTGGCTACTTAGCCACTTTGGTTGCTCATTTGAGTTAGTTCAGATTAGGTTGATTCAAGTGTTAGTGATTTTTGACAATCCATATACAGTGTTGTCCATTTTTGTAACCTAGAGGTACTAAATACAGATTTTTCCCTTGGATTCTATTGGTAATGAATACTTTCCTTTTGTCTCTTTTCAGTTCAGTGTATGTGAAGTGATTTGATGAAGCCATCACTAGAAGTGTTATCATTCCCTCTTGGTTGTTGTCTCATGTTTTTACCTTTCTTAAAATAATATGTTCATGTAGGTCATTAATTGAGTATCTTTTGCATTTACTTGCTCATTGTGAAGTATACCTTCCCTTGTGTAATTTGATGCATTCATACCTTTCAAATGAAATATTTATGCAAGAACATATTGAAGAGAATTGTGCATACTTGTTTCTTATCAGTTAAAACCAAGTGTTATTTTTTCTGAGTTTCATTATCTCATCTTCAATCTGGTGTATCACTTCATGTTTCATTTCCAGTTTTAGTTTTTATGTTATCCTTCTCCTTTTTCCTTACAAAAATTAGTAGTGTAGAAGGTATTACCAGCTAGGAAGCCGACCTATCCGGAGGTTCATTTCAAACTTCAGGTGACCCACAACCTTGAAATGTTCCCATGTTCCTCCAAAGTGTTAAGTTTTAGAACTTAACCAGGGTGCAACTTTAGGAGACAATAATTTTTGGCATGTCCGGTGGGACTGTCGACTTAGACAGTGCAATTTTTTTTCAATTTTGTTTGCTAGTTTTGATGTGCAACTAGTAGTTTCTTAGGCCTTTCAAGAGGTTTACAAGCACATTTGGTGACTCCGTGAAGTGGAAGATAGCAGGGTCAGTGCTGTCACAGCTTATGAGAAGGATACAAATGAGAGGTTCAAGAGGTTTTGTGTATTTGTAGCTGTCTCCACCCAGAAGGCAATGTAGAGCAGTGAAAAGGACACCTCCCTTAAAGAGAATTCAGTCTACACCACCTAGTGTTAGGCCTGAATCATTATTTTCTCCACCAAGAAGGAGAGGAAGACCATATAAGAAGCAAAGTGAAGCTCACTCTGCTTCACTAAATTTCAAAACAACAAAGTCATCCTTAGGCAGTCCAGGAGGAAATTTTTCTACTACAAGCTTTATTCCTGTTAATCAGTTTTAAGTCATCCATTACAATCACCTCAAATGGCTGCAAGAAATCAGCCATTCGTGCCATTTAATGGAGGAAGTCCATTAAATCTCGCACAACACAATGCTATACCGATGGAAGCTCTTAAAAGTTTGCCAATCTTCACTGGTGAAGATCAAATAACTCCCATTGAGCATATACGAGATGTTGCCTCTTTATGTGGTGTTCATCATATCACACAAGAGGATGTAGCATTAAGGTTACTTGTGACATATTTTAAAGGGAGAGCATTGCAGTGGTTTATAAGTCTTGGAGTTGGGACCATTGCCACGTGGGATGAGTTAGGGGATAAACTACATAAAAAAATTCAGGACAGATCAGATAATTTATCCCTACTGGAGCAGCTGACTACTATAAAAAGAGCTCCTCAAGAGCAAATGAATGATTTTAACTTTAGATTTCAGAGGGCCTGGGGTTGAATCCCTACAATAGTAAGGTCACCTCATGAATATGCATTTTTGTACTTTTTGAAAGCTATTAACAACGATATTGCTGTAATGACAAAGTCTATGGGAGGAGTGTCCTTACCTGATGCATTTGAAACAACAATTAGAGCAGAAAATTGTTTAATTCAAGTAGGAAAGATTGCTCCTAGGCCACCAATGCTTATTTTTCCAGAAATACAGTCAAATATGCCACTTCAGATACCACCTTTTGCCCCTTTACTTGCTGTTCTAGTGTTATCAACTACTGGTGGACAAGAGGCTGCAGTCCCAAGTCAATCACAGGGGTTGTAGGAAATTAAGGAAAGTCAACAGAAGATTGAGAGCATTTTACAAACATTTGAGAACAAATTAGTTAACTTGGAGAAGTAACAGTCCTACATACCACCATACCAACAGCAGAATCAAGGAGGAAATCAGCCTTTTCAAGGCCAACAACAACATTTTCAGGGCAATAGGAAATCGTACCAAGGTAACTATCAAGGTCCAAGGTAGAATGTGAACACGAGACCTTTTTAGGCTTATAATCCAACACTTGTCAGTGCAGCTAGGGACCTTGTCCCTATTCAAAATAATCTTGCTGCTGATTATGAGTGGTGCTATCCATGCAACCAACCTCACAATCAAGCTACCTGCTCCAATGGACTCATAAATCAAGCTCTAATGGTGTAGAGCATCACAGGCTCACAACAAAACATACCAAATGATGCAACTCCATAACATCAGGAGCAACCTACAAGTGATGCTACTATGTTGAACTTTCAGGGAGAAGAGTTATGTGGTATTAATGCGGATGACCCAGTATCAGCAAATACAAGAGCAAATAAAAGAGCTCTCGATCTTGAGCAAACTGCCGATAAAGGGAAGGCTGCTATTGCTAAATCATCCACATCATAAGTGCCTCACATTGTGCAAGGAGCTGCTAAGGAGAAACTACACTTGCAAGATGATTCTGCTGGTGTAAAGGTTCATCATAAGGTAGGATCAACTGTGCCTTTCAATATAATTGAAAATATGAAAAGGATGAACGTATCAATGTCCATGTGGGATTCTTTAGCTATCCTAGGTCAGAAAGATATGTTATAGTCAGCTCTTTCAAATTTGAAAGTGACTGACGAAACAACAAAAGGTCAGGTTAGGAGTATCCTAATAGATACTCCCCAAGACAGTATCCAGCAACCCATCAAACAACAAGGTAAGGATGTTAAGCCTCCTCCTTTTTACATTTCCTTAATAGTAGTGGACGAGTTGGCTCATAATTGTATGGTTGATAGTGGTGCTAGTAGCTCAGTCATGCCCAAGAAGACTGCAGATTAGTTAGGACTAACATATCAACCTTTAGAAAAGGGGGAGCTTCAGTTAGACAGATCAACTGTCAATACTGTAGGTATCATCAAAGATTTGAGTTTGACCTTGCAGGCCTGTCCCAATTTTTCCATACCACAGGATGTTTTTGTCATAGACTTGCCTCCGTTTTTTGCGTTATGTCTGTCTAGGGATTTTACAGCTAAGATTGGGGGTTGTTTGTCATCAGATTGGTCCCATTTTCTTTTTAGGACAAGATATGGGACCAAGGTTACTATCAGATCAGAGAAGTTGGCTAAGGATCACATAGAGCCTTATAATCCAAGTGTGATCAACACTGTTCCTACTGCTGTAGACACAAATTGTGTTATTTTTACTGACAGCGAACTTGCTACTGCTCAAGAGCTAGAGGCTGAAAGCGTTCCTGAATCACTTTTGCATGAATGGGCAGTAGTGAACATGGTGGATAACCCTGACAGTCATATTCTGGATGCTGGTATGGGCAATTATGTGCTTCATGAACCTGATGCAGAGATTCCTAACTTGGAAAAAAGTGCAGATTCTTTGCAGTTGCAGTAGGAGGAGTTATGGGAGATATTTTTTGATTGTTCCAAAAGTAAGAATAGTGTTGGAGGAGGTGCAATGCTTGTGTCCCCACAAGGTGACAAGTATTTTTCTGCTTTCCATTTTTCTTTTGCTTGTTCCAATAATACCGCTGAATATGAAGGGCTTATCCAAGGTCTGGAATGGGCAAGGAAAAGAGGAGTGAATTGTCTCAAGGTTTATGGAGATAGTGAGTTAATAGTAAATCAGGTTAGAGGCTTGAGTGTTGCAAAAAATTATGCTTTGAAGTCCTACAGAAATAGAGTGTGGGACCTGATCGAAGAATTCAATGTATTCAACTTGACTTTTGTCCCCAGAAGTCAGAACAAACATGCAGATCGACATGTAGCTGTTGGAGCACAATTTGATATCCCTAATGATATCAAGAAGGAGAAAACACATAAATACGTAAAGGTTGTTGTTAGGCCATCAATTCCTGATAACAACATTCACTGGTAGGTGTTTGACAGTGATGAACAAATTCTATCATTTCTATTGGAGGAAGATCAATTTTCTGTAGTGAATCAAGAGAAACTCAAGAAGCAGTATGATGAGCAAGTCATACAACTGAAGATGAATAAGCTGCCAAAGGGACTTGTCACTTTGAAGTCCATTTTTAGCACAAATGATTAGCTTAAGAAGGGTAAAGATGGTTTGCAGATCAAAGAGGAACTTTATGAGGAACTGGAATTTTTCAAAGGTAAGCTCCTTAAAATAGGCAAGATATGCTCACCTGAAGATAAAAAAGCTTTTATTGTGTTATGTCAGAAGTTTCATGATGTGTTTGCTTGGGAATATTCAGATTTAAAGGGGTTTGATCCCCACATTGCCGAACACACAATTGAGTTAGAACCTGGAAGCAAGCCTGTTAGGCAAAAACAAAGACCTTTGAACCCTAAGTTAGAACCTTTAATGATTAAAGAACTGACCAAATTGGTTGAGGGGGGTATTATCTTTCCTATCAAACATACTTCATGGGTTTCTAACCTTATATTGGTTAGAAAGAAAAACAAAGAGATTAGGCTCTGCATTGACTTTAGGGATCTTAACAGAGCATCTCTGAAAGATCATTACCCTTTGCCCTCGATGGAACAGATTCTGCAAGTGGTTGCTAGTTCCAAAAGGTTCTCTCTGTTGGATGGCTATTCTGGTTACAACCAGGTGCTGATCAAGGAAGAGAATCAGTTCAAAACTGCATTTACAATGAAGTGGGGCACTATGGCTTACAAAAGAATGCCTTTCATCTTATCTAATGCTGGTGCCATGTTTCAACGAGCCATGGATATGGCTTTTCAAAGTCTAATCAATAAAATTGTGCTGATCTATCTGGATGATGTTACTGTATTCTCAAAGAATGCTGAGGAGCATTTGTCACATCTAAAGCAGGTGTTTGAGAAATGCAGGGAGTTTGGGTTATACCTGAATCCAAAGAACATCATCTTTGGAGTTAATGATGGTAAGCTACTGGGACACATAGTGTCAAAATAGGGAGTTACTATTGATCCTCAGAGGGTCCAAGCCATACTTGAGCTGCCATTGCCCAATCACAAGAAGGGTTTACAAAGCTTTTTAGGCAGGATTAAATTTTTAAGGAGGTTTATTCCCGATGTTGCAAATTTGCTGCAACCTTTGACTGCCATGCTTAAGAAAAATGCAATTTATAGTTGGACCAGAGAAGCCAAAAACAGCTTTGAAGCAATCAAGGAAGCTTTAGCATCAGCCCCAATACTGGTAAATCTAGATTTTTCTAAAGATTTTACTCTATATGCTTTTGGTAGCATTAGTTCTATTTCTACTATGCTGGTTTAGAAAAATAATGATAATTTAGAGCAGCCAATAGCCTTTTTCAGTCAAGGTTTTGCTGATTATGAACAAAGGTACTCTTTTGTGGAAAAACATGTTCTTGCTGTGATTAGAAGTTTGAAGAAATTTAAGCCTTTAGTTTCAAATAGTAAGATTCATCTTTTAGTTGCCCACCCTAGTGTGAAAGAATTTCTGTTAAGTAAGGATTTGAGTGAGAAAAGGGTAGGTTGGATCACAAAATTTATGGAGTTTGACGTAAATCACGAAACTTGTCAGAGGGAAAGGACTTTGTCAGCAACTTGCTGGAGGGTCTAGCAATGAAAAGGAATCAGGGATAGATGTTGTTTTAGCTAATACTGATGAACTTTTGAATGTTCAGAATGATACACCTGCGCTAGGTGCAGGTTGGGTGCAAGACATGACCCATTTTTTCCAAATTGGTGAGTGTTTTCCAGGTTTAGATAGAGCTAAACAAAGATACTTCAGATTATAGTCCATTCCATATGTGCTGGTGGACAATATTCTCTTCAAAATGGATCTCAACGGTGTGTTGTTGAGATGTATTCATACTAATCAAACATAAAGAGTGCTTCACGAGTTTCATGATGGAGTTGCAGGAGGTCATTTTGCTCCTAGGACGATTGCTTGGAAAATAATGAGAGCTGGCTATTACTGGCCCAACTTATTCAAAGATGCTCATGCTTGGGTGAGGAAGTGTATTAAATGTGCTTTATTTATAGGGAAGGAAAATATGCCAGCCATGCCTCTGCAACCGATTCAAGTTGAACAACCATTCATAAGATGGGGCATTGACTTTATTGGACCCATAAATCCACCTTCCTGTGCTGGTCACAGGTGGATATTTACCACTATAGACTATTTTACAAGGTGGACAGAAGCAGTAGCTTTGAAAGAAGCTAATGAATCTTCTGTATTGAACTTCTATGATGACATAGTAACCAGGTTTAGGGTTCCTGATTCTATTATACCTGATAATGCTCTAGCATTTGTGGGATTATGAGTTACAGATTGGGCCATTAAACATGACATTCATTTGAATACATCTTCAAATTATTACCCTCGGGGTAATGGTTTGGTTGAAAGTACAAACAAGAATCTTATCAAAATCATCAAGAGAACCCTAGAGGATAATCAAAGAACCTGGCACACAAATCTAAAGTATGCACTTTGGGCAGACAGGGTGACCCCTAAAAGGTCCATTTGTAACTCACCATATATGCTGGTTTAGGGTAAAGAGGCAAGATTGCCTCTATCTGTGGAGCTTTCGGCTCTTGACATAATACACCAGTTAGAGATGTTTGAAGATAATGAGCCTTTGACAGTGAGATATGCTCAGCTTATGGAGCTTGAAGAAGTTAGAGATAAAGCAATGAAATCTATGGAGTATCATCAACTCCAAACAAAGAGGGTCTTTGACAAGAGAGCTACACCCAAAATTTTCAGAGAGGGTGATGTTGTTCTTAAGTGGGATGTGTTGAAGACTAGGCCAGGTAAGCATTCAAAGTTTGATAACTTCTGGACTGGCCCTTATGTTATTTCTGAGTGGAAGGAGCACAATGCTTTCGAACTGTCAACAATGGATGGTGAAGTTTTACCAATCCCAATTAATGGGATTCACCTCAAACGCTATTTTGAGGTATAATCTGCATTTGTACATCTTAGGATAGGTTTTTTAAATTTTCAATAAGTGCTGCTGCATTTTAGTTTAGCTACTTTTCCTTTTTCCTAAGTATTGTTCCAGCATAGTTAGATAGGTTCTTTTTTGTAGTTTTCCTATTTTCAATAAATTTCCAAGTAGCCTAATCTGTTCTACTAAGTTACAAAGTGAGTTATAGCCATGTGTATCTAGGTCTGTTTCTGAGTTTTCCTATGATTCCATGCCCAATGGAAGAGTTTAGGTCATTGGTCTTTGATGTTTAGCAGGCAAACATCCAGCAGATGTCGCCAAAATGTTACCAGATTTTCACTTACGAGCTCAATTAGGAAGAGCCATCTATGTTTCAAGATTAGTGGTACATTTTTGTTAAAACCTTCTATGCTACATTCAATTATGCAAATGAAACAACTTTATAGCATTACAAGATTTCAGGAAAAATAAAGTTATTTTATTCATACAAATGAATGAAACATAAAATATTTTTATAATCTTTTGATGAATAGAAAATCTTATTGAATGTGAAAATATTCACTATCTCACACAAGCCGTGAGATTAACTTTTTCTTATTCAATACAAATTAAAAACAATTATATACATTAATAAGAAAAGGAAATAAATGAAGGAGCATAAGAGGAGGGTAACCAGTCATTGCCTGAATGACTGGTTCATTCTGGTCTATTGTAGGTTGTCTTGAATCTTCTTTGTCGGTCGCTCCCGTTCCCTGTAAGAGATGAGAAAATAGGTTAGATCAATGCTCTAAGCAATGGCTAATTGTATTCATCACATGCACATTCACCCCTATTCATGTATATACTGATCATAATCTGCATTGGGTGAATTGCATGCACATTTTTAGTTTTTTTTTTTCCAGAAAACCAACAAAGTCATCATTAATGCAGCATAGGAATTTATTTCTAACATGTTTGTTCCATGTGCAACTACAAGTGTAGTCATGTATTCATTTTACTTAGGTTATAAAATGTGGGGATAAATGTGGCTCCCACAAGGGTTGAGCCCAATGTGCTAACATTCAAGTTTTGACAGAATAAGTTGTCAAGTCTTCCATGACAGTGTGATACTCATCAAGTATAGTGTCAAGATAACTTACAAATTATACTGACTACCATGCATAAGAAGCCACAAATTGGAAACAAAAGCATAGAAATACAATCGTGTAATGAAGATGTTGTTATGACAGTTTGGAGAGAAAACCCTCATAGTATAGGTGCTAGTAACAAAGATTAGAATCGGGTTTAAAGCTCAGAACAAAGGATAGTAAAGCCACGACTATGATGGTGAAAATATAGGTTTATACTGAAATCAGAAAGGATGACCTGGAGTACCAAAATTTGATACATTTTCTCTAAAACAGTGGAATGTAATGTTACATTCCAATATTAGAAAAATCACAATTAGGTATGTCTCTAACAAATATTACAACACAGCTGAATGTAAGCAGTGAAATGGCAATACAATAATGATTATTATGTTTTTAAATCAAGACTGAGCTTGGAGTTTCAAAGCCAAGTTGAGTAAACCAACACCAATCAATCATTCATTTCAATAGAATAAGCAACATCAATGGAGTTGAATAGATTAAGCCACAATAAAAAATATAAGAGTTCATCTTCAGTAATCTGGATAATATTTAGTAATCATGATAAATCCATGTATGAAAAATCTGAAAGAGACAATGTTATATGTGAAGACAATGATCTTACATTACATGGAGAGGATGAAAGTTGCAGGTTTGTACAAGTATAGTCTGTGAAAAAATCTAAAGGGACAGTATCCTCAATGGCATTGAGATGTGCACATAGGCTATCATATGCTTGAACTTCTGATTACAAGATGCTAAGAAGACTTAATAGTCATGGGACTGTCATAACAATGCAAGAGGATAGAAAGGAATAAAATTTCTGTGAGACACTCCCTTAGAGGTCTTGGTAGAAGGGCTATCTCAGGTGCATAATCCCCAAAGTAGTGTGGTGAGGTGTCTTTGTGCAACCATTATCTCATGAGGTTTTAGAGTCAAGGCATAATTACATGAAAAAAGCTATAAGAAATAATCATGATTTTTTGGTTTCCAAAACAGTAAAAAGGGCACGAGTTTGGGAACCCAATGCAATGGAAAAGGCAGCGCTATTACAATATATCAAAGACAAAGATTGTTATAGCAGAATTTAAGAGCAAACGATAGTCACAACTTTATGGCTAAATGCGAAGTTGAGATGAGTGTACATAATTTAAAAGAATAAGAAATAAGCCCAGGAATAATATGGCCGTAGCCATATAGGCATCATGGCTTTCATTATACAGTTTCAACATGTATTGAGTACATATGTGCAAGGAACCCATTTTGATAAGGGTTTGACCCAAGCAATGAAAGTGAAGAGCACGAGTCTCATGGATGCCATGTTGAGTTTTTACAAGAAAGATCAAAAAGGAAGTCGACAAGATGAAAACAAAATCTGTAGAGCCGGGGCCATGGAAATACAAGTTTCTCTATTCATAGAAGAAGATTGAAAGAAAGGATAGATTGTTTGCATTAGAACCTCGATGTAGAGGGTATACCCATGACCAGATAAAGGCCGAATGCAAATATTGTTAAAATAAACCCTTAAAAGCTTCTAATGGGACAAATTAGAGTGCGCTTGAGTCATGAAGACAACAAGACTATGGCCTTTGAGGAGGTCAAACCGTCGACCATAAGGAAAAGAGATAGAGCGTTCATATTTTCCAAGAAATAACAGACTGAAAGGTGAAACACATACAAGCATCAACAAAGGAAAATGATTTTGAAAGATGATGGAAATGGTGCGAGTCAAACGTACATAGAGCTTACCATATTTGGCTGTGATATCTTGTCCTCATGAAATAGTTAAGATTTTCCTCCATGAAAGCATAGTGAAGGTTCCAGGAACCCTCATGGCGGCGCGACTATAGCTTCCTCGAGAGGTTTCTTTCAAAATGATACAAATGACAATGTTTTTCCATTTATTTTTATTTAGTGTTGAAACCCTAGGTTAGTGGTGGTCGATTGAAAGTTAGGCAATTTTTGCCTTTTCTTTTAAAAATATACATTATCAGCTAATTCCCGTGGTCAAGACTTTAAGTCTTGTAAATTAATTTGCTTTGCTTTTGCCTTGTAATTTTGGTATTCAAGTATGCCTTTATGACTTTGGCATGATCAAGTTATTCATTAACTTTGTAAAACCTATTGCCTAGGGATTTAGCTTGGCCGATGCATGAAGGTTTTGTATTTTGTTTGCATTCATTACATGATGTACAAATATTTACCTTGAGTGATTAACTTATAAATCACTTAGCAGTGGATATTGTTTCAATGCAAAAACAAGGTGTTGGAAGCTTTCAACGTATGCATGGAAAGAGGTCTTGGATTTATGACTTTTTGAGAGAATTTGGGGAGGTTGGAATCAGTTGGCAAACATGTGCCAAAGAAATAGGAGTTGTTTTGTGCTCTTATGAGCTTTGGACAATATTTTGGGACTATTTGGAGCTGTCTTCATTTTTGACATGGTATTGCATGACTTTTTCAACATGGTGGAGTTCTTATGGAGAGGATTTAGGTCCTAGATTTTGGGATTTTTGGGGGTTACGAAAATGAGGTTTCTAGAACCTATTTTTATGGAGCTTGGCTACTTAGCCACTTTGGTTGCTCATTTGAGTTAGTTCAGATTAGGTTGATTCAAGTGTTAGTGATTTTTGACAGTCCATATAAAGTGTTGGCCATTTTTGTAACTCTGGAGGTACTGAATACAATTTTTTGCCTTGGATTCTATTGGTAATGAATACTTTCCTTTTGTCTCTTTGCAGTTCACTGTATGTGAAGTGATTTGATGAAGCCATCAGTGGAAGTGTTATCACTCCCTCCTGGTTTTTTTCTCATGTTTTTACCTTTCTGCAAATAATATGTTCATGCAGGTCATTAATTGAGTATCTTTTGCATTTACTTGCTCATTGTGAAGTATACCTCCCCTTGTGTAATTTGCTGCATTCATACCTTTCAAATGAAATATTTATGCAAGAACATATTGAAGAGAATTGTGCATACTTGTATCTTATCATTTAAAACCAAGTGTTGGTTTTTCTGAGTATCATTATCTCATCTTCAGTCTGGTGTATCACTTCATGTTTCATTTCTGGTTTTAGTTTTTATGTTATCCTTCTCCTTTTTCCTTACAAAAATCAGTAGTGTAGAAGGTATTACCAGCTAGGAAGTCGGCCTATCCGGAGGTTCATTTCAAACTTCAGGTGACCCACAGCCTTGAAATGTTCCCATGTTCCTCCAAAGTGTTAAGTTTTAGAACTTAACCAGGGTGCAAATTTAGGAGACAACATCACTTCTAACAGGTACACAAGGTAAATTATTATAATTATCATAGATTTCTTAACACTTTCATTATGTCTTTTGTATTAAATTAAGAATGCGATATATTCATAAAATTGATTTCCATACTTTATAATCATACCTTCTCCTATCACGAGTTGAAGTGAGGTCACTTCAAACCTTAAGTTAGGGGGAGGGTACAATTCAGCCAGTTTTTTTGATTTCCACCACCTAAAACCAAATGCAACAGATAGATATGACATGCAAAACCCTTTTTGTCCTAAAAATTTCACCTACATTTTGGTGATAATTTCAATTTCTAATTCCCTAATCCTGTGAACTTGAGCTAAGTCAAACCCATAACCCATTTTTGAGCTCAATTAAGCTAATATGGAGAAGAAGGGGAGTTGCAATTATAGTATGGTAGTGAAAATGCATGAGGAATTATCAGATAAAAAGAAGGGTTTGAGGGTGGTGAAGTGAATTGAGATGAATTTTCAAGGGTAACACATTGAGCAGAGATAAAAGAGATTCATAATGGGAGGTGATGTCATTAGGAGAGAGCCGTCGGCTCACAAGCAGATACTAGAAGATGTAATGGTGTTGCCTATCTTCACAAGAGTGGGTTGGCTTGATTATTTCCTAAAGTTGATAGAATTTTACAATGACATAGAAAGAATATTTTTAGCCACGTTGGAGCATGATGAAGCGATGGTAAAAGGGTTGTTCGTAGATGCATCTAAAGTTTCCATAACACAGGTATCTGGATTGCCTAGGATTGGAGCAGAATTTCCAATTAGGCCAGATGTAGTGGCTGCAAGAGAAGAATTTTGTGAGTAGAATTTCCATGGTTTTGGGTCAACTGTGCTTTCTATGTCATTAGATACCTTACTTGTGATGGTAGAAAAATTATTTTGTATACTATGCATTTCAAATTGCTCAGTCACCTTCACCATAATAGGCTAGTAAATGTGCCAAATTTTCTTTATAGTATGTTAAAAAGGATGGCATTGGAGTATCGAAGGAAAAAAAGTGACACAACCTTATCACATCATTGTTTGATTTCCCTTTTAGTATAAAGAATCTTGAGAATTTAATACCCATAGGTAGCCTAGGAAAATTTTGTAAAATGTGAAGATATTAACAGTTTACTTGAGGCACCTCTAGTACCTAAAACTTTAGAGCCACAAGATGAACCTATAAAAGAAAGTTCTCATGTCTCACCTACAACTTCACCTACCCATAGCCAAGGTGAGCCTGAGGAGCATAATGTGCCATATTCTAGGTCACCAATAGTGGAAGAAATTCCATCTTCTTCAAAACCACTAGAACTGAAGAATAGAATAGGCAGTACATCCACAACATCCACACCTTCTAAAATAAAGAAGAAAAAGAAGGATGCTCAAAAGAAAAAGAAGGATGTTTAGAAAGAGATGCCTAAACCTAGGTGTTTAGGTCAATTGCAAAAATGAGGTGTTATGAGTGGACGTGTAGAAACAAATGAAGAAGAGGAAAAGGGCTAGGAACAGTAGGGGAAGATGTAGTGTTGGTGGAGACAGACTCTGAAGGGAAGGGAAATGTCCCTGGAAATGTGCATACACTTGTGAAAAGAAAGAGATATGTGTCTAACACTTCTGATTTAGATTCAAAAGATGTGTTTGTTTCTAAGAAAACACAAAAGAAAACCCCAGTTTGTCCTACTTATGAAGACTATTATTGTACAGGGGGTGGTAATGAGCAGATTTTGGAAACAAAGGAAATGTTTATAGAAGATAGAAATATCAGGAAAGATCTTCAGGAAGCTTTGGATAGAATTAAACATTTGGAAGAATTAGTATAGATCTATGAAAAGAAAGACAAGGAAAGAAAGAGAAATACAAGAATTGGAAGAAAAATCACAAACATATGGCCATTGTACAAAACTGGATCTATTGGCATAATTGAATATTACTAAAATAGGGGATGGAGAACTTGCAGTACCAAATCAGAGACCTACTATAAAAATATTAGTTCACCATACAACCTTGTCTCTTGGTTATCAACTATCGAAGGTGACTGATGAGTTTGCACAAGAAAAAGAAAAGTGGAAGAAAGAAAAATAAACTTTGATTGTAGAACATGCAAAAGTGATGGAAGGAAAAGAGATTGAGCTAAGGAAATAAACAGTCAAATTTGAAGAAGTGGCAGATAAAGCTGCTCAAATCACAAGATTGAGACCTCTAGCAAGAACACATGCACTATTTTTGTAAGATTTTTTGTGAGTTTTCAATTTAGTAGGCTAATCAACAACCAATCAGTTGGGATGAGCAAAAAAGTTGAGTTTCTTGATGTTTTTGCTAAATCTACACTAGAAGAGAAGGATCAACTATGTGAATACTATTTGCACAATTATGTGATGCCAGATGAAACAGAGTGGAATCCTCTGATATTTGTAGGGGATCTCTAGATAAGGGCACTAACATCTTGTTATATGAATGAACAATTCAGGGGAGAAATAATGGATGAATATGAGGAGAGGGAGAAATTAGTTGCACTTATAGATGAATGGTTGAAACTCCTGGATCATAAAGTTGTAGGAAGCAAAATTATAAAACTAAGGACAAAGGATTACAAAAGAATGCAAACATTAGTTGTGGGCTTGGGTCAGAAATTTTGTAGTTATATGTAGAGCATATGGAACAAATTGATCCTAGAGTTGAAGATAAAGGAACCTCATTAAGTGTACAATTTTTCCACCATGCTTAAGAGGGTACGTAGATACATGAAAATTGGTGCTAACATAGGAATTCACTGGGTACCACTCACATTTCACCCACCTATTCTACTCTATCCAATTCCACATTGGACCAGGGAAAAGAGTGAGGAGTGTGAGAAGGCTGGGATCATCAGAATGAGACAAATTTCAGCTACAGAGGTTTCTATTTGAAGAAAATAAAGGGAGTTGATGTTGTCATGGACCTCAATGAGATTACCCTACGATATAATCTATACCCCTTGTGTTTTGTTTGAGGACAAGCAAAAGTATAGTTGGGGGGAAGATGGGTTCATCTATTAGCCTATTTTATGTTGTTTTTATGCATACTTTCAGACATTATTAGACAATCCTTTCAGAAAATAATCCTATACTATGTTATCTTTTCATGCTTATTATACAATCTTGGACCTAAATTATAGTAATGGAAATATAGTTATGATATAGTAGCATTACATGGTTTATATGTATGTATGAAATGATGGAATTCTATGTTTAATCATGGTAGTTAGCTTTGTGTATATGTTTTGTGGATTAACCTCTTTCAACCAAGAAGACACTATAGCTCGCAGCATCTGGAAGCTGTATCCCGTAGAAAAAGGAGGATTTGGACAACAAAATAGGGGAAGTGCCAGATCAAGCTAAATGTAATAACTACCATGTGGAGGCACCTGATGGAGTTTGTTAATATGATTCTAGATAACTATTTGTGTGTTCCACATGTGGATCTATTTTGCAGAGTTTCAATTCTATTAGAACTCTTGTCTCTTTTTAGTTATAGTTTGAACAATTTAGTCTTAACTATATACTTTGATATCTAGAAGTTGTAGTTAATGATTGCAGTTAGCGTTATTCTTAGAATAAACTCCCTCATGCTTGTATATAGTCGATGGTTGAGTCCTTAGATAAGTTAGTTAATTTTTCAATATTTTGTTATTAGTTACTTTTTTAGTTTTCAAGTTATCATCTACATACATGTTGATTATTCATAATGATTTCCTTGAATGCAATTTGTGAAGAAGATTTTCTGTAAAATTTTGTAATGTGTAATGAATGAAGTTCAAGTTCACATGAATGCATAAAATCTAAATGTTTAGTTAAGTGAAGACAACCACTTGAGCAGGCCACTCAAGGTAACTGTTCTTCACTATATTGCAGTTGTTTATTTTTGTCAGTAGTTATTTCCATTTATCATTAATTCATAGATTTCATTCAAGTTAGAATAGATTCTCATATCTTGATTATCAGTCATGAATATTCATGAGAATGAATGCATTCAATTCACTTATAATACTCCAAAGGCCAGGATAAGTTCAATTACTAGTCTTGATAAGTTTTGAGTTAGTACAATAATTCATTGTTAGCAACAATTCAATTACAGGTTAAGTTGTAGGCACCCATAGCCGTTAGCGCTAGTTTGCTTCTTTACTTTATGAATTTCAATGATTTTCCAGCAAGTAGAATAACTTGATAGGATAACTTAGGTAGCCTCAAGTCCTTGAAGGCACACATAGTGCAACACCATCACAAGTTTACAAACCTTGGTTGACAATTTAATGTAGTCATTACAATGTTGAGTGGACTGTTCAACTAGTCATACCTCTGAATTGTGCGGTTTCTACCAAGTTTATAATATACTAGTTTAGACTCTACAATGGGCACACCTTGTAGACCTGGTGTGTGTTTCTCATTTTTCCACCTTGTTATGGGTACACCTAGTAGACCTAGTGTGTTTCTCATCCTTGTATTGGGGGCTCACCTAGTGAAAGATGGTCCTCACTAGCCCGTGTGCCTTCTGATTTGTGGTTCACCTAGAAAATATTAGAATTTTATATATTGTGTCATGAATTCCTTTTTGTATGGGTCCTAGCATAATACAAATTGTTATTCCATACCCTCCTTTTGCATTTGATGTTGAAATTGCATGTTAGTGTTTGTGGTGTTGTTGCATTTCATACATATGTGTTCATTTGTGCTTATGTTGGTTTTCCATGGGATCTTGGATTCTGGGGCTTGATCACCTCCCTTGATCCTTAGTCATCCTATCTCATCAACATTTGTACAATCAAACCCCTCTTGACATATATTTCTCTACTTTAGTGTGAGTTTGAGCGTAAATTCATACTGTCACTAAAGTGGAGCTAAATGTAGTGTTGGAAATTCTCACCCTTAACAATTTCACATTATGTTTTGCCCCCTAATTTATTGGACTTAATTAAGCTCCTAATTTTCCAAATTATGCATTCTAAGGCCTAATGCTTACCGTTTTCCAAAGTATTACAAGCATTGAATAAATGCATCTAGTTGTTATTTTACTCCCAGCTAAGTGTGTCTTGGAAATTTGGGTCCCCCTTCTTAGTCGAGACCCAAATTCAAATATTTTGTTGGTGGCATTTCAACATCCAAAATTCAAATATCAAGTGTCAACTTTTGGAATCTAATTTTTGGGAAATCAGTATAACTACATATAAATACCTAGTTATTTTATCATTTGAAATATAACATGAAATTTATTGGAAAACTTATGATCAAGAGCATTATTCAATAAGTCAAGAGCAGGATTTCAGAGCTTTATTGTAGCAATCCAAGATGTGTCAAATTCTATGTGAGTTTATGTGTGTTCATATTCATTGTTTGTGAAGGCTAACCCCTTTTGTAGGTCTCCAAAGCATTCAAGTATTCAAGCAAAGCAAGATCAAAAATCCTTGAGGTGATGTGTATGAATTCAATCCTTCAAGGAAGCCATTGAAGGGTGGTGAGTTGCAACATTTTATTCATTCATCTATCCTTCCTTTCTATTATCATTTATCCATTTACATTTGTCATTGTGGAAAGTGGAAACACTTACCTGAGGTTTGACTAAGGAAAGCCCCTAAATGGCCTAACATTTTCTCCCTCTTTGAATGTGTAGGTTATAGGTTTGAAGAGGATTGAGGAAATATTGAAGATAAATTCTCCATTGTTGCATTCAAATCCTTAAAAGTTGTCAAGCTATGAAAACAATTACAAAATTTACTAACGACATTTTAACCATTCTACAATCAGGAATCAGAAGCTTGGATCTAGCATTAGAGGATTGTAAAAGTAGTTTTAGGACCCCTCATTAAAGACCTATTTGCCCATGGGCGACTAAGTCCCTTTGCACATGCCAAATCCTAATTTTGGTGACATGTACATATCATTGGTAAGTGCAAGAAGTTGAGTCCACAAAACGTGGAAGTTTTTGCTTTAGCCAAAAAAATGAATTTGGCATTGCAAAAATGGGATCCTGATTTTCATAAACGGGATCCTGATTTATAAAAAATGGGATCCCGTTTAGGTTCGGGATACCATTTTTTAAAAATCAGGACCCCGTTTGTAAGAGGGTCCCAAACAAAAAAAAAAGATAACTCATTTCATTCTGCACGGGATCTCAAATTCGCCTGGTGGACGACAATGAAATTTTAGCGACCTCTAGGTACGCCACCACCCCAAAATTTCTTTTTTTTTTCATTTTTTTTGAAAATTTTAATATAGTTATGTTTGTTAGTGTAGACACGTAAAATATGCATGCACTTGGATCCTGATTTACTAACACCATTTCATCCTGAATCATCTCCTTTGCTAGTCATTTAATCGAATAATCTGTATTTGATTAAATTCAACACCTTTCATCCCTTAATTAAATAAATCATTATTTATTTAATTAGGTCTTTCTCCCCTGTTGATTAAATTAATCAATTTAATTTAATTAATCATCTTTTTCTGTTCATTTAAATAATTCATTTTATTTAAATTAAATCTCTAAAGTCCTCTTATTAAATTGAATAAATTAAAACATTATTTAATTTAATTTAACATATTCCTCCTTAGTTAAATAAATCAAAATCATTTATTTAATTAATCATTTCCTCTCAATTTGATTTAAATCAATTCATAAATTCAAGTCTAAATTGTCACATCAACTAATTCTTAATTAAATTAATCAAAACCTTGATTAAGCTAATCTCTCTCACTAAAATCCTCTAGAGAATGCAACTTGCACAATAAATCAAATACTTTGATTTATTAATTCATCTATTTTCCCTCACAAAGCATCAAAAGGGAATATTCCCTCATTTGAATTCAAAAAGGCCAAGTGGGCTTGGTCCTTCCAACAAGGCATTCAATTCCTCTTACATGTCCTTGTGCATTGAGCCAAGTGACATTAACTCCATTCTTCTCTCCCCCCAACATGTCACATTCAAAATTCAAATTTGAATCCAATGGCATTTATCATGCACATTGACCAAAATGTGTTCATTCCTCAACCATTCACATCTTGACAAGTGGCACTTGGCCATTGGATGTTGAATGATCCCACATTGCTTATTCTCACTCATTTTTCCAAGATTGGAATCTATAAATGAGAGACTCTTCCTCTCATTCAAACATCCACAATTTGAGTAAATTTATTATACTCAAATCCACAATCTTCATGCAAAGTTACTCTTTTCAATTGAGAACTAATTTTGCTCATTTCATCCAAGCATTCACCTCATTTTCACATTTGCACCATGGTTATGCTCAAATATCTTTGGAGATTTGACCATTTCTAGATCAACTCACTTTGCAACTTAGGAATTGGGAAAGGGCCAATTGCAACACTTCATTGACACCAATTCCCCCATAAGATCATCATTCTATTAACTTGATTAGGATTTAATTTAATTTCTTATGTTGTGTTCTTCATATTTGTTCCTAATTTTAGTTCAAATAGGTGGATTTCATGGGGAATCTCTCACTCTTGTGCACATGCATTTGAACTAACAAACTAATGTGCATTTGCAGGTTTAGGGGTTCACATTTTGGCATTAGAAGGAGGGCAAAATCTTAAATTTTCATCACGTTTTTCACAAATTCTGCATTTTTTCTAACTTTTTTGTGCACATAGGAAATTGCGTCACTGACAGTTTGCGCGGTGCTATATTGCACCACTTTTAGAGGTGTGGCACTATATGGCACCACACTTTTCTTAAACAGCGCCGCACCCGCTTTCTCGCTCATAAATTTTAAAATTTTAAACTCTGACGTGGATTTTTTAAGTCGCAAACTGCATCACGTGGCAAACTGCGCCGCACCCGCAGTCTCTATTTCTGTAGAGCACCACACCTAGTCAAACGTGCGGTGCTATATAGCACCGCATATGTTCCAAACTGCACCGCATTTGCTAACTGCGCCGCACCTGCAGTTTTTTGGTTTTTTTTTTTTAAACTTTTTTTTTGTGATGCAGAAACTTCCCGAGGTCATAACTTTTGACTCGGATGTGGGTTTTGGCTGAAATTTTGTAGGTGGTTTCCTTAGGAGGTGGCATGTGGTTTGACAACCAATCTAGATGGGTTGGATGTCATCTTGACACATTTTTGGGGCTTGAAACTTTCATCTTGGCCCTCAAAATGACATTTTAAAGTTTTTTCCTAGTTTTTTGAAAGTTGTTTTTATTAATAACTTAAAGTCGATGTTTCAAATTTAGGATGTTAGTTGGAAATTCATCCCATATTAGTTTTATAAATTTTTTGGTAAAAAATAGGACTCTCAAAGTCATAGATGCAAAATTAAAAAAAATGGAAAAATCAGAAAAATTGTTGAAATTTGCCTTAAAAGGAAATTGTCTTGATTATAGGTGAAGGAAGGAGAACGAAGGCCAAAGAGTTCTTGATGATGTTATCATCTCATTTTATCAAGTGTTTTTAAACACTTTGGGAGAACTTATAATCCCTTTCTAAGAATTTGTTACTTTCATGCTCTTAGGACACTAAAATTTCTTTTGGGCTTTAAAAAGAACAAACACAAAATTTCTTTTTCAAAATTTTACAAAAGGCTAAAAAGAACTTTAGAACAATCTACTAGATTTCAATTTGGACTTAAAATTGAACAAGGCAAATCTCACATTTCTTTTGGTGCTTTAAAAAGAACTCATTATTGCTTTGAGGGATTTAAAATATACATGTGTTTTTTGTATCTTGTAATCTATTTTGCAAAGTAGTGTCATTTGAAAAAGTGTATGCGCTTCTCTCGCACTTCACGACGATCTTGAGAATCAAAAGTCTTTTTGGTGATACTAAGTTGCATAAAAGATTGCCTCCACATTTCAATTTGGGTACTTAACAATTGAATAAAACATGCGAGTGTGAGCACGACATATTGCGGAGGTTCTCCCCTTTGTTTTTTAACAAAGGTTCTGTGAACGACGGGATATGTTAATTTTCTATTGTCTATCCTAGCGGGCCTACCTTGGTGGGAAAAAGTACTCACCCCAAGGGAACGACCCAACCGGGAACACGCTAAAGGCAAGCGACTTTCAACCAGTATATAAATGTGGATTCTTGAGGAAAGTTCAAGAATCACAAGGATTATTCCGACGAGATGAACAGAAATGGACTCTCGCCAATGTTGGATAATCCCCCATGAATGGAATGCCTGCATTAGAACCCTTTGTTTAGAAAAAAGCCAAAACCTTGTCTATATTGCTGGTGCAAAAGGTCATGTCCTTTGAAGCCGCCCCACGTTATACATGTGGTTTTGTTGTGGAAATGGAAAGTATGCCATGGGAGATTCATGGATACTAATGCTTGGCTGACCCGAGAAGTGTGTGCCATGGAGGGGAGCCAGCGTGGTCAAGCATTTAGCCATTCGCATGAGATATGCACAGTTGGATTTATCCAAGTGGGAACCCAACAAGATATTGCCTCATCATCCTAGGATTGTAAAAGTGCTTGGAAGAAAAGAACACATTGCTTGGTCCTCAAAACTTTTGCAAAACGAACATTCACAAGACCTTCAAATTTCAAACCCTTGTAAGGAAACAAATACCTTTTGACGAATTTAAGCACTCTTGCTTTCCCTAGGGTTTCTATCCTTAGAGGTTTCTAAGTGCTTGGACTCTATCATCATTTGTTTTTGATAAGGTTAAACATTAGGAAACCTTTGCCTTGATTTCCTTGATTTCCATATAATGCACTTTGTGGGATGAAAGAAAATTAGGGTATCAGACATTCATTTTGCAAAGCATAATCGAAAGAGTGTTTGTGGGTAAAAATAATCAAACCTAAGCAAGATAAAAGACAATTGAACCACACATGTGCTTGGTCCCTTTTGAGTCATTTGGTTTCCATGCGAACTTTGATCTTTTGGTTTGAACTACCTTTAGGGAAAAGCATGTTCTTCATCACCTTGGTCTTGTAAGTAAGTCCTCATAGGGTCATCTAGGATCAATTCAAACACTTCATCCATCCAAACATCAATCAAACATCATTTCACCAACAACTTTTGGAACCTTGGAAACATAATTTATGCTAGACTTTTGGAAAATCAACATCATCTTGTTTGACTTAACGCACCTAGTCAAATTATCAATCTTCTTGAACAAATTTGCCTCTAGGATAACACAACTTCCAGAGGTCTACTAGTTCATGATCACTTTGATTGGCTTAACACACTTAACCAATTCATTCTCTTATGTGATTTTTCCCTAGGATAACACAACTTCCTAGGGTTTGCAAATTCACCATCATCTTGTTTGGCTTAACACACCTAGACAAACTATCCTCAAAATCAAATCAAATCAATTCCTAAAGTCTAGCATTGATCCAAAGTTCCTAGAAGTTCAAACACCCATATCATTCAACCCTTTCATCCTCCATCTCATCATTGGTCCTAAGCACCTTAGAGGTTCACTCTCGCAACAAGGTCAAAACACAAGAGGAACATGAAATATAAACTTGATCCATCTATCACGAGTAATCCAAATCAACCAAACTATCCAAGTCTCACAATGCCAATTGATTATCAAAACTCACATTTATACATGGAATCATTATCTCCTCCAAACCTTAAAAGTACAATGAATGTGAGTATGCCCAATCAAAAGTTTGGAACACCTTTCCCAATGGTAGATTTAAATCCAAGTCCAAATTTTCAAATCTATCAACCAAGCACTCAATGCATGATTTTTCCAAACAACATTATCCCACCAAATGCATACATGCTAAGCGCAAATTTACCAAACATGACCATTTCGAATCCGCACTTGGTGAAATTTGGGATAGATATGCTTGCAAATCCCCCTAATGTTATTGAAAATCCTAGCAATATATTGGCAACTCCATATGTTGATTCAAGTCAAGGTAACACCATGCAAAATCAAAGTTACCTAAATCAAGGCAATATGATTCTCAACCACAAAAATTTTCAAAGTCAACCTATAATGCCGAATCAAAACATCATACCAAATCATCCCATTTTGCCATCGGTATCACAATAGCAGGTGGCAACCATCCAAGCAATCCCAACAATCAACATCATCCCCAACCCACCACCACCACCACCGCCGCCGCCGCCAAAACACAACATGACAAATTCATTCTCCATCATGTTGCAAGCTGCCCGCCAAAAGGCACTCCAAAAACAACTAGCTGCTCAGCAAGCACAAGCGGCTCAAGTAGCCCAATAAGCTCAAGCCCAACACTAGGCTTGACAGGCGCAAGCACAATTCTAGGCACTATTACAAGCAGCCCATCAACAAGTAGCACAACAAGGAGTCCAACAAAAAGCTTTGTTGGCACAACAACAACTAAACCAACAACAAACTTTGTTGGAACAACAACAACATGACCAACAATAAGGGTTGTTGGCTCAATAGAAAATGTAGGCCTTACTCCCACAACAAAGCTTGCAACTGATTCCCACCACAATCATTCAAAATGATGATCGAGATCCTTTGACCAATGATAATGTTGAAAATGTCTCTACATCACCTAATGAGTTAGAAGACATATCTCAAGAATTCACTCCAAAGCATGATGAACATCTTTCACCAAGGTCTAACAATGATCCTTTCCAAAACATATGGACATATTTTGACCTCATAACATTTGAGAAACTTCCTATGCCTACTGAAGATATCCAAGAAAGCAATCCATTCTTTGAAATTGACCCATGTCAAGAACTTGATCCAAATCATGTCGAAAGCAATTATGAAATCATTCAAGATCAAGAATTTGCATCTCCAAGCTACTACAATAATATAATGGACACTCTCCTATCCATACAAGATGACCACATCTACCCATGAGATGCTTTCTTTGGATGGACACATGGATGATCTTCATTCAAAACAAGAGTCTCATACTCTTGAAATCATTACCAACAAACAAGAGTCTCCTACTCTTAACATTTGTACACATGATCAAGATATAGAGAAATTCAGAGACATATCAGAAATGGGTCATGAAGAAGGTTTCTACAGAAGTTGTGAATCAAAAACATCATGTGAAAGCATACCAATAATAAATCACGAGGAAGACTTTTGCAAGGACATTGAATCATCAATACCTCTTGAAGAAGCACTACAATCTGATATCTCAAAAGATCAAGACAAAGATATCAATAAGGCATTCATCCCACATATGGAGGATCACATCAGTTATAAACTTGGATCACTTACCTTTCTTAGGGCAAGGTATCAAATCACTAAAGAAGCTGACACTTTTGAGGTCCACAACAGAGCACAAAAGGATTAGCACCTTGTTTCCAAGGTAAATCATATCCTATTGCAAATCAAATATTTCTACAGATGAATTATGAGGGCAAAGGATTAGGTCTGCATGAACAACGTATCCTAGAACCAGTGCAGATTGTTGGAAACCCTAAGCATCAAGGCCTTGGTTATTCGACAATCAAGGAATATAAACATATCAACGATACCTCTATAAAACTGGGGGCAACTTCGTCTCAAGCAAACTTCAACATAGGGAGCACAAAGAATCCTTATAATGAAACCAATGCCAATACTACAACCCACCACGTCATGAATCTTCATCCACCCATCACCCCATCCACAAATTGGGACCAACGTCAAAAGAAAGATTCCAATCAAAGGACGAAGCACGAAGGACAAATAAAATACAAGTGGATACCAAAGAATACAAAGAATGACTATCCCTATCAAACTCCATCAGTCAAAGAAACTATGGGGCAAAATCAAAAAGGGAAAAGTATCCATCAAAGATGTCCACAAAAGAAAAAGCATGCTTCTCAAGCGATGTACAAAGTGTATCAAGAAGTTGGTCCTAATTCCATGTACACTTTCATATCCACCCATCATTGCTCATCTTCCCAAGTTTGGCGAGTCAAAGGCTCCAAAATATCAACCAATCCATCTTTTATTCCTAAACAAACTCCACCATCCATGCCTCCATGCATAATATCCAATTCTCACATTAATCATGTATTGGCAGCAACCCTTCATCATAAGGATTCAGAAAGCACTCGAACACAATGTGCGCACAAAGACAAAGTTAACTCCGGTATCAGCAAAGCAGATCAAGGATCTCAAAAGTTGCTTTCAAGTGCATGTGTCTTGACAAAGCAGCTTCTTACAATAAGATATTGATGGCACATTATGAAAGAAGCATCTACATCAGGACCACCAGGAGGTTCAACATCAGCTTAAAATCTCTCAAAAAATACAAAAAAATCAAAAAATGCAAAAATCCAAAAAAACCAGAAAAATGATTAAAAACAGTAAAGAAAAAAATTGTCCTTTAGCGAAAACCACTTCGGTGGCGCTTTGGACAGGTAGCATGATGAAAACCTGGCAAACATGCATCATGTGTAGAATCGAGCATCTACGTGCGCCAGTTCAGGAGAAAGCGTCTTATCACATCCATAGTAAAGCCAACATTTCGGCCATATCATCCGTTCATCCATGAACCGTTATCCAACACATTGCCATTTACCTACCTTTCTCTTGAACTTGATGAAGGTTTGCTACACACTTGCTTATGGTAGACATCTTGACATGGGTCATTTTCATTGATCCCATCCTACCCAATGTTATCTGAGCCTTGAAGCATTATTCGAATGAGAATCCTCTATTTTGAACACCCTTATCTTATCGCAAGATAATTCATATCCATTCATCCAAGAATCTACCCATGGCCTTTCAAACATTGCTAGACACTAGGGACAGATATTCCCATCTTGCTTCGGGAATAAATCTTGATATATATCCTCCAACTTATGTGGTGATCCGAACATTGAAAACATGAAATCAAAATTGGTCAAACATTTGTTCAAGCCAAAATCCAAATCACTAGCCCATGGCATATTTTGACAGGAAGACATTCCTTATCAAGCTTTATCTTTCGTTGAACACCAATATCAGTCACATCTAATGTGCACGTCAGCAACACATCAAATCATCAAAATAATTTTGTTCCAAATCAAGCTTCATCAATCTTGATCAATCGAATCCAATCAATTATCACCTTGTTTGACTTAACACACTTAGTCAAACTATCATCTTTTTGTACGAGTTTACTCTAGGATAACACAACTTCCTTGGGTTTACAAGTCCATTATCATCTTGTTTGGCTTAACACACTTAGCCAAATTATCAAATCCATAATCACCTTGTTTGACTTAACACACCTAGTCAAACTACCCTCTTCTATGAGTTTACTCTAGGATAACACAACTTCCTAAAGTTTACAAGTGCATTATCACTTTTGTTTGACTTAACACACTTAGTCAAACTAATCAATCCATCAATCCGATTGATCAACATTAAGCTTGGTTTTTAACAAAATCCCAAAATAGAGCACTGATATCATCGCATATACAAATTGTCAAAATCATGCGAAAAATCCAAAAACATGTCGAAATATCAGAAAATCTTCAAAAAAAATTCATCATTGAGTCTTGTCAAATTTTCACCTTGTCTGAACTACGTCATCTCTAAGCTTGAATGTAGGCAAGTTGATCTTTGATCATCCCCCGAGACAGTAAGGTCAGTCCTTAGGCGTCCGTCGCATGGGCAATCCGTTTGCCCATCTAGTCTGCATCTTAAGTCAGTCCTTTAAGCAATAAAATGGCAATCTATTTTCCCATCTTTCTCATCAGCATTCAAGTCAATTGTCCGAACTACGTTGTCTCTAAGCTTAAACGTAGGCAAGGCCATCCTTGATCAGCCCCCGAGACACAAAATCCAAATACATTTGTAAAACATTTTCAAAATCCAAAAATAGCCTCAAAATATCTGAAAATCCAAAATGGTGCATCCATTTCATCTCGCCTTCACCCGTGATTGTCTCACTCATAATAAAATCAATCATCGCTTTCACCCTTTGGTGAGTCAGTCAGAAACAAGTCTAGCAGGTTCCAAAGTGAGCACTCTAATTGTCAAAAGTCGTGGAAGTCTAAGTCAGTAAGCAAGCAAGTTGGTCAACTCGGAATATCAATAGCTTATCACCCAATCAGTCCCACCAAAACCCTGATCACTACATGTGTTAGGATGAAGCTTTCCTGCGATGGACATAAGCATCAGGTACCCCACAATAGTTTAGCCTTGGCTAGCGGTACGAAGAACATTAGCTTGCTTGTTTTCTTTATCTTGGTCTTTTTGACTTATCTTATTTTGTGCTCATTCCAAGGACCTCTCGATGATGCCTAAACAAAACAAGTTTAGAGAGAAAGGAATGGGGCAACGATCATTATCTTTTTTTATTTGCTATGCTTGTTGGATATTTTTGTAAAATAACTTGGCGAATACTTACTTTGTTAGGTCTGTCCTAGCAAGGTTTTCGTATGTCAAGTGTGAACAAGAATACTCCTATCTGATTAACGAGTCAAATTCCATCACACTAGGTACAACGCCATCCTGGTCCTTTATACTTTGATGCATCGTACCTATGTGTGTTATCAAACATAACACAATTGACCCTTTGAAAATCCTAATTCCTAGCAATGCAAATCATCATCATCATCATAACGTAGGCTTGTTGGATCCTCCTTTCATCCATCTTATTCTTCTTATTCTTCTATCTTTACTAACATTTCTATCTAAAATCAGTGTGTTTTATCAAAATATACACGAGGCTACCCATGGCCGATGACTGTCTATACATCATTAGATTTGTCTACATCACAGAATTATCTTTCATCCTCTGATCAATAGAACCACTCCTCTCGCATTTTATCGCGATCTCGATCAAAAAATCGTACATTTCCGCTCGACCTCTTGAGGGGGCAGCATACCAGCGTAATCCTTCTCGCTGGGGCAATAGTGGGGCATTTGAAAATTTGAGAAATTTTGAACTTTGATCACAACAGTTTATTCTTTGAATCAATGCAACAAGTACATTGCTTCAAAGAGGGGCAAAATGTAGACACGTAAAATATACATGCACCTGGATCCTGATTTACTAACACCATTTCATCCTGAATCATCTCCTTTGCTAGTCATTTAATCGAATAATATGTATTTGACTAAATTCAACACCTTTCATCCCTTAATTAAATAAATCATTATTTATTTAATTAGGTCTTTCTCCCCTGTTGATTAAATTAATCAATTTAATTTAATTAATCATCTTTTTCTGTTCATTTAAATAATTCATTTTATTTAAATTAAATCTCTAAAGTCCTCTTATTAAATTGAATAAATTAAAACATTATTTAATTTAATCTAACATATTCCTCCTTAGTTAAATAAATCAAAATCATTTATTTAATTATTCATTTCCTCTCAATTTGATTTAAATCAATTCATAAATTCAAGTCTAAATTGTCACATCACCTAATTCTTCATTAAATTAATCAAAACCTTGATTAAGCTAATCTCTCTCACTAAAATATTCTAGAGAATGCAACTTGCACAATAAATTGAATACTTTGATTTATTAATTCATCTATTTTCCCTCACAAAGCATCAAAAGGGAATATTCCCTCATTTGAATTCAAAAAGGCCAAGTGGGCTTGGTCCTTCCAACAAGGAATTCAATGCCTCTTACATGTCCTTGTGCATTGAGCCAAGTGACATTAACTCCATTCTTCTCTCCCCACAACATGTCACATTCAAAATTCAAATTTGAATCCAATGGCATTTATCATGCACATTGACCAAAATGTGTTCATTCCTCAACCATTCACATCTTGACAAGTGGCACTTGGCCATTGGATGTTGAATGATCCCACATTGCTTATTCTCACTCATTCTTCCAAAATTTGAATCTATAAATGAGAGACTCTTCCTCTCATTCAAACATCCACAATTTGAGTAAATTTATTATACTCAAATCCACAATCTTCATGCAAAGTTACTCTTTTCAATTGAGAACTAATTTTGCTCATTTC
>CM021101.1:375908454-375938119 GCA_007115665.2 Sequoiadendron giganteum
CTCTTTGGAGATTTGACCATTTCTAGATTCACATATCATTGCTACTTAGGAATTGGGAAAGGTCCAATTGCAACACTTCATTGGCACCAATTCCCCCATAAGATCATCATGCTATTAGCTTAATTAGGATTGCTTTCATTTTTATTTGAGTTTTGTTATTTATTTCCTAATTTAAGCTTGAATAGATGGATTTTATGGGGAATCTCTCATATTTGCATGCATTTTGATCTAACATCTAACCATGTTTGTCGTCTTTGTGCATTTGCAAGTTTAGGGGTTTACATTTTGGCGCTAGAAGGAGGGCAACAACCATCTCATCACGTTTTTTTGTGGAAAATTCCATCGTTTTCATGTTTTTTGACTACACACAGGAAATTGCGCCGCTGGCAGTCTGCGCAGTGCTATATTGCACCGCTTTTAGAGGTGCGGCACTATATGGCACCGCACTTTTCTTAAACAACACTGTACCCACTTTTTCGCTCATAAATTTTAAAATTTTAAACTCTGTCACGGATTTTTGTAAGTCACAAACTGCACCGCGTGCCAAACTGTGCTGCACCCGCGGTCTCTGTTTCTGCAGAGCACCGCACCAAGTCAAACGCGCGACGCTATATAGCACCGCATCTATTCCAAAATGCACCACATTTGCTAACTGCGTAGCATCTGCAGTTTTCTGGTTTTTTTTAACTTTTTTTTGTGACATAGGAACTTCCCGAGGTCATAACTTTTGACTTTGATCTTGGCCCTCAAAATGACATTTTAAAGTTTTTTCCTAGTTTTTTGAAAGTTGTTTTTATTATTAACTCAAATTCCATGTTTCAAATTTAGGATGTTAGTTGGCAATTCATCCCATATTAGTTTTATAAACTTTTTGGAAAAAAATAGAACTCTCAAAGTCATAGATGCAAAATTACCAAAAATGGAAAAATCAAAAAAATTGTTGAAATTTGCCTAAAAAGGAAACTATCTTGATTATAGGTGAAGGAAGGAGAACGAAGGCCAAAGAGTTCTTGATGATGTTATCATCTCATTGTATCAAGTGTTTTTAAACACTTTGGGAGAACTTATAATCCCTTTCTAAGAATTTGTTACTTTCATGCTCTCAAGACACTAAAATTTCTTTTGGGCTTTGAAAAGAACAAACACAAAATTTCTTTTTCAAAATTTTACAAAAGGCTAAAAAGAACTTTAGAACAATCTACTAGATTTCAATTTGGACTTAAAATTGAATAAGGCAAATCTCACATTTTTTTTGGTGCTTTAAAAAGAACTCATTATTGCTTTGAGGGATTTAAAATATACATGTGTTTTTTGTATCTTGTAATCTTTTTCACAAGTTAATATCATTTAAAATGTGTATGCACTTCTCTTGTGCTTCATTGTGATATTGAGAATCAAAAAAAATTTGGTGATATTAGGTTGTTAAAAAGATTGCCTCCACATTTCAATTTGGGCACTTAAAATGAACAAAACATGCGAGTGTGAAGAGACTTATTGTGAGTGTTCTCCTTTTGTTTTTAAACAAAGGTTGATCGAACTATGAATAATGTTTGTTCGCTATTGTTTATCTTAGAGGTCCTGCCTTGTGGAAAAAAGTACTCACCTAAGGGAATGACCCAACCAGGAACACGCTAAAGCCAAGCGACTTCCAACCGGTATATAAGTGTGGATTCTTGAGGAAAGTTCAAGAATCACAAGGATTATTCCAACGAGATGGACAGCAATGGACTTTCGCCAATGTTGGATAATCCCCCATGAACGGAATGCCCGCATTAGAACCCTTTGTTTAGAAAAAAGCCAAAACCTTATCTATCTTGTTGGTGCAAAAGGTCATGTCATTTGAAGCCGCCCCACGTTATACATGTGGTCTTGTTGTGGAAATGGAAAGTATGCCATGGGAGATTCATGGGTACTAATGCTTGGCTAACCTGAATAAGTGTGTCATGGAGGGGAGCCAGTGTGGTCAAGCATTTAGCCATTCGCACAAAATATGCGCAGCTGGATTCATCCAAGTGGGAACCCAATAGAATATTGCCTCATCATCCTAGGGTTGTACATGTGCTTGGAATCAAAAACACTTTGCTTGGATTCAAAACATTGAAAAACAAACATTCATAAGACCTTCAAATTTCAAACCCTTTAGGGAAGCAAATACCTTTGACGAATTCAAATGCTCATGCTTTCCCTAGGGATTTCATCCTTAGAGGCTTCTAAGCATTTGTATTTCATCTCAATTTGCTTACTAAAGTCAACAATAGGTAACCTTTGCCTTGATTTCCTTGATTTCCACATAATACACTTTGTGGGATGAAAGAAAATTAGGACATTGGACATTCAGTTTGAAAAATAAAATCAAGAAAGTGTTTGTGGTAAAAAGAACCAAATCTAAACAAGATAACAAACAATTAAACCACACATGTGATTGGTCCCTTTTGAGTCATTTGGTTTCCATGCAAACATTGGTCTTTTGGTTTGAATTACTTCTAGGGAAAAGCATGTTCTTCATCACCTTGGTCTTGTAAGTAAGTCCTCATAGGGTCATCTAGGATCAATTCAAACACTTCATCCATCCAAACATCAATCAAACATCATTTCACCAACAACTTTTGGAACCTTGGAAACATAATTTATGCTAGACTTTTGGAAAATCAACATCATCTTGTTTGACTTAACGCACCTAGTCAAATTATCAATCTTCTTGAACAAATTTGCCTCTAGGATAACACAACTTCCAGAGGTCTACTAGTTCATGATCACTTTGATTGGCTTAACACACTTAACCAATTCATTCTCTTATGTGATTTTTCCCTAGGATAACACAACTTCCTAGGGTTTGCAAATTCACCATCATCTTGTTTGGCTTAACACACCTAGACAAACTATCCTCAAAATCAAATCAAATCAATTCCTAAAGTCTAGCATTGATCCAAAGTTCCTAGAAGTTCAAACACCCATATCATTCAACCCTTTCATCCTCCATCTCATCATTGGTCCTAAGCACCTTAGAGGTTCACTCTCGCAACAAGGTCAAAACACAAGAGGAACATGAAATATAAACTTGATCCATCTATCACGAGTAATCCAAATCAACCAAACTATCCAAGTCTCACAATGCCAATTGATTATCAAAACTCACATTTATACATGGAATCATTATCTCCTCCAAACCTTAAAAGTACAATGAATGTGAGTATGCCCAATCAAAAGTTTGGAACACCTTTCCCAATGGTAGATTTAAATCCAAGTCCAAATTTTCAAATCTATCAACCAAGCACTCAATGCATGATTTTTCCAAACAACATTATCCCACCAAATGCATACATGCTAAGCGCAAATTTACCAAACATGACCATTTCGAATCCGCACTTGGTGAAATTTGGGATAGATATGCTTGCAAATCCCCCTAATGTTATTGAAAATCCTAGCAATATATTGGCAACTCCATATGTTGATTCAAGTCAAGGTAACACCATGCAAAATCAAAGTTACCTAAATCAAGGCAATATGATTCTCAACCACAAAAATTTTCAAAGTCAACCTATAATGCCGAATCAAAACATCATACCAAATCATCCCATTTTGCCATCGGTATCACAATAGCAGGTGGCAACCATCCAAGCAATCCCAACAATCAACATCATCCCCAACCCACCACCACCACCACCGCCGCCGCCGCCAAAACACAACATGACAAATTCATTCTCCATCATGTTGCAAGCTGCCCGCCAAAAGGCACTCCAAAAACAACTAGCTGCTCAGCAAGCACAAGCGGCTCAAGTAGCCCAATAAGCTCAAGCCCAACACTAGGCTTGACAGGCGCAAGCACAATTCTAGGCACTATTACAAGCAGCCCATCAACAAGTAGCACAACAAGGAGTCCAACAAAAAGCTTTGTTGGCACAACAACAACTAAACCAACAACAAACTTTGTTGGAACAACAACAACATGACCAACAATAAGGGTTGTTGGCTCAATAGAAAATGTAGGCCTTACTCCCACAACAAAGCTTGCAACTGATTCCCACCACAATCATTCAAAATGATGATCGAGATCCTTTGACCAATGATAATGTTGAAAATGTCTCTACATCACCTAATGAGTTAGAAGACATATCTCAAGAATTCACTCCAAAGCATGATGAACATCTTTCACCAAGGTCTAACAATGATCCTTTCCAAAACATATGGACATATTTTGACCTCATAACATTTGAGAAACTTCCTATGCCTACTGAAGATATCCAAGAAAGCAATCCATTCTTTGAAATTGACCCATGTCAAGAACTTGATCCAAATCATGTCGAAAGCAATTATGAAATCATTCAAGATCAAGAATTTGCATCTCCAAGCTACTACAATAATATAATGGACACTCTCCTATCCATACAAGATGACCACATCTACCCATGAGATGCTTTCTTTGGATGGACACATGGATGATCTTCATTCAAAACAAGAGTCTCATACTCTTGAAATCATTACCAACAAACAAGAGTCTCCTACTCTTAACATTTGTACACATGATCAAGATATAGAGAAATTCAGAGACATATCAGAAATGGGTCATGAAGAAGGTTTCTACAGAAGTTGTGAATCAAAAACATCATGTGAAAGCATACCAATAATAAATCACGAGGAAGACTTTTGCAAGGACATTGAATCATCAATACCTCTTGAAGAAGCACTACAATCTGATATCTCAAAAGATCAAGACAAAGATATCAATAAGGCATTCATCCCACATATGGAGGATCACATCAGTTATAAACTTGGATCACTTACCTTTCTTAGGGCAAGGTATCAAATCACTAAAGAAGCTGACACTTTTGAGGTCCACAACAGAGCACAAAAGGATTAGCACCTTGTTTCCAAGGTAAATCATATCCTATTGCAAATCAAATATTTCTACAGATGAATTATGAGGGCAAAGGATTAGGTCTGCATGAACAACGTATCCTAGAACCAGTGCAGATTGTTGGAAACCCTAAGCATCAAGGCCTTGGTTATTCGACAATCAAGGAATATAAACATATCAACGATACCTCTATAAAACTGGGGGCAACTTCGTCTCAAGCAAACTTCAACATAGGGAGCACAAAGAATCCTTATAATGAAACCAATGCCAATACTACAACCCACCACGTCATGAATCTTCATCCACCCATCACCCCATCCACAAATTGGGACCAACGTCAAAAGAAAGATTCCAATCAAAGGACGAAGCACGAAGGACAAATAAAATACAAGTGGATACCAAAGAATACAAAGAATGACTATCCCTATCAAACTCCATCAGTCAAAGAAACTATGGGGCAAAATCAAAAAGGGAAAAGTATCCATCAAAGATGTCCACAAAAGAAAAAGCATGCTTCTCAAGCGATGTACAAAGTGTATCAAGAAGTTGGTCCTAATTCCATGTACACTTTCATATCCACCCATCATTGCTCATCTTCCCAAGTTTGGCGAGTCAAAGGCTCCAAAATATCAACCAATCCATCTTTTATTCCTAAACAAACTCCACCATCCATGCCTCCATGCATAATATCCAATTCTCACATTAATCATGTATTGGCAGCAACCCTTCATCATAAGGATTCAGAAAGCACTCGAACACAATGTGCGCACAAAGACAAAGTTAACTCCGGTATCAGCAAAGCAGATCAAGGATCTCAAAAGTTGCTTTCAAGTGCATGTGTCTTGACAAAGCAGCTTCTTACAATAAGATATTGATGGCACATTATGAAAGAAGCATCTACATCAGGACCACCAGGAGGTTCAACATCAGCTTAAAATCTCTCAAAAAATACAAAAAAATCAAAAAATGCAAAAATCCAAAAAAACCAGAAAAATGATTAAAAACAGTAAAGAAAAAAATTGTCCTTTAGCGAAAACCACTTCGGTGGCGCTTTGGACAGGTAGCATGATGAAAACCTGGCAAACATGCATCATGTGTAGAATCGAGCATCTACGTGCGCCAGTTCAGGAGAAAGCGTCTTATCACATCCATAGTAAAGCCAACATTTCGGCCATATCATCCGTTCATCCATGAACCGTTATCCAACACATTGCCATTTACCTACCTTTCTCTTGAACTTGATGAAGGTTTGCTACACACTTGCTTATGGTAGACATCTTGACATGGGTCATTTTCATTGATCCCATCCTACCCAATGTTATCTGAGCCTTGAAGCATTATTCGAATGAGAATCCTCTATTTTGAACACCCTTATCTTATCGCAAGATAATTCATATCCATTCATCCAAGAATCTACCCATGGCCTTTCAAACATTGCTAGACACTAGGGACAGATATTCCCATCTTGCTTCGGGAATAAATCTTGATATATATCCTCCAACTTATGTGGTGATCCGAACATTGAAAACATGAAATCAAAATTGGTCAAACATTTGTTCAAGCCAAAATCCAAATCACTAGCCCATGGCATATTTTGACAGGAAGACATTCCTTATCAAGCTTTATCTTTCGTTGAACACCAATATCAGTCACATCTAATGTGCACGTCAGCAACACATCAAATCATCAAAATAATTTTGTTCCAAATCAAGCTTCATCAATCTTGATCAATCGAATCCAATCAATTATCACCTTGTTTGACTTAACACACTTAGTCAAACTATCATCTTTTTGTACGAGTTTACTCTAGGATAACACAACTTCCTTGGGTTTACAAGTCCATTATCATCTTGTTTGGCTTAACACACTTAGCCAAATTATCAAATCCATAATCACCTTGTTTGACTTAACACACCTAGTCAAACTACCCTCTTCTATGAGTTTACTCTAGGATAACACAACTTCCTAAAGTTTACAAGTGCATTATCACTTTTGTTTGACTTAACACACTTAGTCAAACTAATCAATCCATCAATCCGATTGATCAACATTAAGCTTGGTTTTTAACAAAATCCCAAAATAGAGCACTGATATCATCGCATATACAAATTGTCAAAATCATGCGAAAAATCCAAAAACATGTCGAAATATCAGAAAATCTTCAAAAAAAATTCATCATTGAGTCTTGTCAAATTTTCACCTTGTCTGAACTACGTCATCTCTAAGCTTGAATGTAGGCAAGTTGATCTTTGATCATCCCCCGAGACAGTAAGGTCAGTCCTTAGGCGTCCGTCGCATGGGCAATCCGTTTGCCCATCTAGTCTGCATCTTAAGTCAGTCCTTTAAGCAATAAAATGGCAATCTATTTTCCCATCTTTCTCATCAGCATTCAAGTCAATTGTCCGAACTACGTTGTCTCTAAGCTTAAACGTAGGCAAGGCCATCCTTGATCAGCCCCCGAGACACAAAATCCAAATACATTTGTAAAACATTTTCAAAATCCAAAAATAGCCTCAAAATATCTGAAAATCCAAAATGGTGCATCCATTTCATCTCGCCTTCACCCGTGATTGTCTCACTCATAATAAAATCAATCATCGCTTTCACCCTTTGGTGAGTCAGTCAGAAACAAGTCTAGCAGGTTCCAAAGTGAGCACTCTAATTGTCAAAAGTCGTGGAAGTCTAAGTCAGTAAGCAAGCAAGTTGGTCAACTCGGAATATCAATAGCTTATCACCCAATCAGTCCCACCAAAACCCTGATCACTACATGTGTTAGGATGAAGCTTTCCTGCGATGGACATAAGCATCAGGTACCCCACAATAGTTTAGCCTTGGCTAGCGGTACGAAGAACATTAGCTTGCTTGTTTTCTTTATCTTGGTCTTTTTGACTTATCTTATTTTGTGCTCATTCCAAGGACCTCTCGATGATGCCTAAACAAAACAAGTTTAGAGAGAAAGGAATGGGGCAACGATCATTATCTTTTTTTATTTGCTATGCTTGTTGGATATTTTTGTAAAATAACTTGGCGAATACTTACTTTGTTAGGTCTGTCCTAGCAAGGTTTTCGTATGTCAAGTGTGAACAAGAATACTCCTATCTGATTAACGAGTCAAATTCCATCACACTAGGTACAACGCCATCCTGGTCCTTTATACTTTGATGCATCGTACCTATGTGTGTTATCAAACATAACACAATTGACCCTTTGAAAATCCTAATTCCTAGCAATGCAAATCATCATCATCATCATAACGTAGGCTTGTTGGATCCTCCTTTCATCCATCTTATTCTTCTTATTCTTCTATCTTTACTAACATTTCTATCTAAAATCAGTGTGTTTTATCAAAATATACACGAGGCTACCCATGGCCGATGACTGTCTATACATCATTAGATTTGTCTACATCACAGAATTATCTTTCATCCTCTGATCAATAGAACCACTCCTCTCGCATTTTATCGCGATCTCGATCAAAAAATCGTACATTTCCGCTCGACCTCTTGAGGGGGCAGCATACCAGCGTAATCCTTCTCGCTGGGGCAATAGTGGGGCATTTGAAAATTTGAGAAATTTTGAACTTTGATCACAACAGTTTATTCTTTGAATCAATGCAACAAGTACATTGCTTCAAAGAGGGGCAAAATGTAGACACGTAAAATATACATGCACCTGGATCCTGATTTACTAACACCATTTCATCCTGAATCATCTCCTTTGCTAGTCATTTAATCGAATAATATGTATTTGACTAAATTCAACACCTTTCATCCCTTAATTAAATAAATCATTATTTATTTAATTAGGTCTTTCTCCCCTGTTGATTAAATTAATCAATTTAATTTAATTAATCATCTTTTTCTGTTCATTTAAATAATTCATTTTATTTAAATTAAATCTCTAAAGTCCTCTTATTAAATTGAATAAATTAAAACATTATTTAATTTAATCTAACATATTCCTCCTTAGTTAAATAAATCAAAATCATTTATTTAATTATTCATTTCCTCTCAATTTGATTTAAATCAATTCATAAATTCAAGTCTAAATTGTCACATCACCTAATTCTTCATTAAATTAATCAAAACCTTGATTAAGCTAATCTCTCTCACTAAAATATTCTAGAGAATGCAACTTGCACAATAAATTGAATACTTTGATTTATTAATTCATCTATTTTCCCTCACAAAGCATCAAAAGGGAATATTCCCTCATTTGAATTCAAAAAGGCCAAGTGGGCTTGGTCCTTCCAACAAGGAATTCAATGCCTCTTACATGTCCTTGTGCATTGAGCCAAGTGACATTAACTCCATTCTTCTCTCCCCACAACATGTCACATTCAAAATTCAAATTTGAATCCAATGGCATTTATCATGCACATTGACCAAAATGTGTTCATTCCTCAACCATTCACATCTTGACAAGTGGCACTTGGCCATTGGATGTTGAATGATCCCACATTGCTTATTCTCACTCATTCTTCCAAAATTTGAATCTATAAATGAGAGACTCTTCCTCTCATTCAAACATCCACAATTTGAGTAAATTTATTATACTCAAATCCACAATCTTCATGCAAAGTTACTCTTTTCAATTGAGAACTAATTTTGCTCATTTCATCCAAGCATTCACCTCATTTTCACATTTGCACCATGGTTATGCTCAAATATCTTTGGAGATTTGACCATTTCTAGATCAACTCACTTTGCAACTTAGGAATTGGGAAAGGGCCAATTGCAGCACTTCATTGGCACCAATTCCCCCATAAGATCATCATTCTATTAACTTGATTAGGATTTAATTTAATTTCTTATGTTGTGTTCTTCATATTTGTTCCTAATTTTAGTTTAAATAGGTGGATTTCATGGGGAATCTCTCACTCTTGTGAACATGCATTTGAACTAACAAACTAATGTGCTTTGTTGTTATTATGCATTTGCAAGTTTAGGGGTTCATAGTTAGCATGTTTTTATTCAATTTATTTACCGTTTTATGCATTTTATTTTGCTATAAAGTAGAAATGATTATTTGTAGAACTAGATGAAAAAATGCAATGAAGCCCTGAATAAATTGAATATAAATTAAAAAATCAGCCTTAAATTGTATGTTAAGAACAAAATTTTCCTTTTGAAACCTAAATTGTGAACAATCAAACCAAAAAAAATTGCTGTTGAAAACCCTAATTGAACTTGGAAACAAAAAAAATTGCATTGACAAAACCCTAAATTGTTCAATGAAAAAAAATTCATTTAAATTTAATCCTAATTGCTTTTTGAAACCCTAAGTTCAAATCAAACAAAAAAATTTGGATTTGAAAACCCTAGTTTCAAATGAAACAAAAAAATTGCATTAAAAACCCTAATTGCTTAGATTGAAACCCTATATTGAATTCAAACAAAACAATTGCTAAAACCCTAAATTGAAATCAAAGAAATCATTTTTCATTTGAAAACCTTGATTTCGAGCTGAAGAATATTTGATAATGGAAAAAAATTATTTGCATTGCTTAAATGTTTTAAATTTCATTTGCATTGTATGGAGAATTTACAATTTGTTAAACTTTACTTTCAATGTTAAATTATAATTAGATTAGAAAACAATCTATTAAAGAATAGTTACAATTCATAAATTATCAATGTTTGTTTGCAAATTTAGTTAGCAAATTAGTAAATCCAAGTGTAAATCCATTTTCAATTGTCACTTAATTAGATAATATTTGCGTTCATTTCTATTTTATGTTTTGATGTATCTTAGTCATGCCTTGTTTCCATTTCTTGTTTGCATGTGTTGTCTCTTGTCTTTCGACAATCTTAACTCTCATTCTAGTCAATTAATTGTTAATTAGGCTTCTAGTTTCTAGTCTAAAATCTCAATTTGCACTAGTCACCTAGACACTAAAAGAATTTAAATATTTTTATTTTCTAAATTATTTTCTGGGTTCTTTCAATTCCAAACAATTGAAAATAAAATAAGATTCAACATTAACTAATTTTATTATACATTTTATATCATAAAATTCATTTAAGTGGGAAATATTAATGAAAAAAATGTTAAATAAAATAATCTTATATTCAATTAATAAAATATCAAGTTAAAATATACATCAAACTCAATCTTAATAATACATAATTATGTTTTTCTATTACGGAAATAGTCAATCTATTCATAAAGTCTAAAATATTCATAAACTAGCTAGTCTATTACCCTAAACAGTAAAGCGATGTCTTAAGGGGTCAAGTAATATGACATTTCTTAAGAGGATCAAATAAGTTCTAAAAATTTGGTGAAGTTTCCCAAGGCAACCAAATTTAACAATTTAATAAGATCGTGCAAGATTATAATACAAATGAGATTTCATGATCTAGGTTGGTCAGTCGAAACAAGATCTATCTCAATCAATTGTTCCACAAGAAAATGTTGTTCACTAAATTGCAAGTTCATTATTCCAAGGGCCACCCAAACTTCACCCTAAGTTCCCTAAACCCTAAATCCTGAACTCTAAACTCTAAAACCTAAACCTTAAAGCATTCATTTTATCCTAGGACCTTAAAATGAAATTTGGTTGCCTTAGGCAACTCCTCCAAATTTTATTCCCTTAAGCCATGTCATTTTGTCCTAGGACCTTACTACATATATCCCCTTAAGCTCTAAAATCTAAACCCTAAACACTATTCTCCCCTTAAGTCATCCTATTACCCTAAACCAAGTCATTATTCTCAAGCTATGAAAACACCATTCAAAAAATTGGAGAATTAATGATATCCTCAATAATGCATGGTTGACTATGGGAAACTTATCAAATTTTATTAATAATTTATATAAATAGGGAAACAAATTAGAGGATATATATTATCATGGTATTGATTAGGAAGAAAATATAATAATTAGAAATGATGTGGACACAACTGGCTAGGACCTTGTGAGCTCTAGAGCTTAAAAGTGGCAGTACTCTTTCATCACCTTCCCATTATGATAAATAAGAAATGAAGAGGATGAATTAAATTTTGGTATCATCCATTATCATTTCTATGTGATTGAGGTAACTTACACTCCAACATCTCACACAATCATGATATCTCTTTAATTAGAGTATCCCATCTCTTCCTTAAGGAATTTTACATCTAGATATGAACCCTTCTATTGGGTCCTAAACTCATTTATCACTCTTAGAGGAATCATTTTTGTAACGCCCCGCCACGTAACCCTAGATGAAGTTGCAATTAACTACTCAAACGAACTATTTTTTTGTTTTGTTTAAGTACAATTAATATGCAAGATTACTACCCATTGCCAACAATCTCTAAGGTTACAAGACTAAGATTAATTATTAACCCACAAACAACACAAATGAATCCATAACATTCATTTACTTAACAAATTAGAAACACATACATTCCATACAAGATAAATTACATCCACCATAATAGTTACAATATGACCTCAAATAACAATAATTTAATAAAGAGATTACATCACTCATTCCTTGAATGAGGTAAATCCAATAAGCATGAATACAATTTATATCATTCCACCTCGATAACAAATGAGGGGTAATAAATTACGAGATTAATTGAAATGAATAAAGCATGGAATGAAACTAGATCCCGCGAGCTCTCCAACTAGAAATCTCGTCCACACAAACAAGGAGAAAGCCCAACGGAGTAAGGTGCACGCCACCCAACCAAGTGGAACCCAAAGGCCCACCCCTCGTGCTAGGAGATAGTAACAAGGAATCCTAGCCAAGGCCATCTACCTCTAGACACATGATAACACATAACTGAACCAAACTGACACAACCAATCACATGTACCACACAAGTACCATACAAGTACAAAATAAGTACAACATAAGTACAACTCTAACATGGTCACATTGCTTCCAGATATCAAATGGATCAAGTATGTTAAGAGAACCATACACACATAATCAAATTCCAATTGTTGTTCTAGATAGAGTGTCATCACACAATTCGTCATGAGTTACCCACTATGGATCTTCATAAGCTCCGGCTATCCTAGTGGCCTCAACCGATCCCCGACACTTATACTTACTAATGTGGGATCAAATACCTTTCATAAAGACAAGATAGATGACCTTTCCATTCCAGGCCTTCCCACTCATCCCAAGTCTAAACGAGCACTTGTGTCTATGAGTGAGGCATAATTATCTTGATTAGTGAGAAGTGCCACCTAATCTTATAAGTATACTTAAACAATACTTAAAAGATTAGGTGGTACTTCTCACTAATCAAGATAATTATGCCTCACTCATAGACAAAAGTGCTCATTTAGACTTGGGATGAGTGGGAAGGCTTGGAATGGCAAGGTCATCTATCTTGTTTTTATGAAAGGTATTTGATCCCGCATTAGTAAGTATGAGGGCCGGGGATCAGTTGAGGTCACCAGGATAGCCAGAGCCTATGGAGTTCCGTAGTGGGTAACTCATGATGAGTTGTGTGATGACACTCTGTCTAGAACAACAATTGGTATTTGATTTTGTGTGTATGGTTCTCTTAACATACTTGATCCATTTGATATCTGGAAGCAATGTGACCATGTTAGAGTTGTACTTATGTTATACTTATGTTGTACTTGTGTGGTACATGTGATTGGTTGTGTTAGTTTGCTTCAGTTACGTGTTGTCATGTATCTAGAGGTAGATGACCTTGGCTAGGATTCCTTGTTACTATCTCCTAGCATAGGGGGTGGGCCTTTGGGTTCCACTTGGTTGGGTGGCATGTACCTTACTCCGTTGGGCTTTCTCCTTGTTTGTGTGGATGAGATTTCCAGTTGGAGAGCTCGTGGGATCTAGTTTCATTCCATGCTTTATTCATTTCAGTTAATCTTGTAATTTGTTACCCCTCATTTGTTATCGAGGTGGAATGATGTAAATTGTAATCATGCTTATTGGATTTACCTCATTCAGGGAATGAGTGATGTAATCTCTTTATTAAATTATTGTTATTTGAGGTCATATTGTAACTATTATGGTGGATGTAATTTATCTTGTATGGAATGTATGTGTTTCTAATTTGTTAAGTAAATGAATGTTATGGATTCATTTATGTTGTTTGTGGGTTAATAAGTAATCTCAGTCTCGTAACCTTAGAGGTTGTTGGCAATGGGTAGTAACCTTGCATATTAATTGTACTGAAACAAAAAAAAAATAGTTCGTTTGAGTAGTTAATTACAACTTCCTCTAGGGTTACATGGCAGGGCGTTACACATGGTATTAGAGCCCCAGGTTCATACACTGGGTTCTCTGGGTGCATTTGAGTCCACTAGGTTGTCCCTGTGAATTGTTAATGGAATTATTAAGTGACCATGTGTTCAAAGATTTTAGCATGATGTACTTTGTGGAAAAGAGTAGCATGAAAGAAACCTGATAAAAGGTTATAGTGGGAAAGTTACAATACATATCCCATGGGTTATGGAATTGGATGTTCCTATGAGGTTGTCGTTGTTAGCCTACTTGTGCGATGGGCTAAATCCGCATCACATGAGGTCTATTATCATTCTAGTTGGACGTTGTTTCCTCCTTCCTCGTTTGGTGGCTAGTAACTAGTCACACAGTTGTTGTATAGTGAAATTTTGAAGATTGTGAACTTTCTTTTCGGTTATTGATGATTTTTTTTTTCAATTGATTGTGAGGGCCAACACTTTGTTATATTTGATTGTGAAGTTTTAGCCACAACTTATGATCTTATTTTCTTATAACCCTAGTGGTTATATATTTGATTCAGTGTTGAAATTACGCGTATTTATTTATTTATTGTTGAAATGGAACTTTAATTTTCTCTTCTTTATGAACTTGGTGGCTAAGCTAGTTATCTTTGTTGTTTTCAATGTCGGCTATGCTTTGTATTGTGATTCATCTCCAAGGACGTATGAGATGGACTTGGTGAGTGTGTACGAGGAAGTAGACGCAAGAAACGTTGAAGTTGGGGGTATGTGAGGCTGTTATGTAGCTAGGACCCACCACTCACCTATGTGTGATGACTATCTCTTGGAGGCTGATCACCTTATACAACAAGAGATAGGTCATTGTGGTCTTGTTTGGATGGTCTCACTCTATGTATGACCTAACACCATCAAGCCTTTGTTATGATGTTTGATTTATTTGAGATGGTTATTTGCTTATGGTTCATGGATTCTTCTATCATAGATTGGTATGTTGCTTTCCGGTGTCCAGATGGACCCTTGTGTAGCCTTGTGATGATTCCCGGTTGTGTGTATTGGTACATATGTGTATTATGTATTTTAATCCATGGTTATGTTCTTTTGGAGACTTGGTTGGTGGTTGCTTCACCATGTTGATTTGGATGGATTGACAGTGTGCTTGGCTGGGTTGTATATGGCACGGGTTGCTGTTGTTTTTATGTTGAGGTATGGAGTAGTTCAGTTTGGAACCCTTTGCTATGTGTGATTGTATGGAGTTTGTACTAGGGGTAGTTGCAGGCTTCCAACAGTAAGCCTAACCCTAGGGGGGGAGGATGTAATACCCCTCCATTTTGCTCTTTTGATCGAACAGTGTTCTATTTGATTATGTCTTATTGTCTGTTAGTACCTTGACTATGGTACTCAGTTACTATTTGATCGCTAGCTGTAAAGCAATGCGAATGTTATATTTTGATGTGGTGGTATTTTATCTTGATGTTATCATTATGGCATGCTTTGGATTAGCATAGTGGATATTTGAATTAATGATGTTTAATGATTTTGATTAAATTATTGATGTTAGATTCGTCAGTTTGTAACACTGTATTGGTGAAAGGGACGGGATTGCACCACTCGCTTGCGAGCACCCTGCAATTCTGCGATTTCCTCTTCACGGTGTGTTTTAATTATGACATATATATGCATGTGGTTATACTTGTGTTCGCAGGTTGATAGGTACAAGACATTGACTCCACCTGGTTTCACAGGTTTGAATGTGTCCATTGCCCAACGACATTCAATTGGGAGATAGTAGCTAGGTTTTTCGTGCCAAGTCCTTACCCTAGCCATAATTAAAACATCACAAAATGACAACCCCCAACCTCTAGGGTCCTCTAGAAGAATTATATATTAAAGAAACTTAACCCATTTCCCAAAACATGAACACAAAGGAAATAATCACATAAAGCAATTACGAGGAAATAAACTAATTTTGGACATATTAAATCCATTTCCCTTAATAACATTCAATAACTTATTGCACAATAAATTAATTTAATAACGTCTCTTTCGGACACAGGCTGAAATTTTAACCAAACATTTAATTCCTCAATTACTTGTAAATAATAAAATAAACATTTACTTCACCGATTTAAAACATAACATTTTCAAATCATCTACTTCTTCTTTTCAAAATAAATCATTTTAAAAATCAATTAATTTCTCTATTAAGCATATCTGTAAATCCAGTACTTGTTCTTCCAAAATTATTATTTTAAAATCAATCCATTAATTCGACTATTGCTCATTGATTTATAATTTTCCCAATTTCCTTAAAATGTGAAATTAAACAAGTCAGCATATTAATATATATATTAAAATTATATACTCAACTATATATATATAGTTTACCATTAATATATATTACTATTTTTATATTATACAAATATAATAATAAAATATTAAATATATATTTACGAATCATATATATTAATATGTTAATATTATATTAACATAATATTAAATATTAATTATATATTATTAATTTTTTAAACAAAAAACCAAAATTAAACAAAGTCAAATGCGCGTTTGTCTCGGGCCACACACCACAGACTTAGGAAAGTGCGCCATGGATAAGGGTTGGGGTGGCTGTGTTAACCACAACCAACCCACCGGTGGTGTGGGCGTGACTATGTTTAACACAACCGACCCACAAAGGAGTGGGCGGCGGCTGTGTTAACCACAGCCGAACCCACTACAGTGGGCGACGACTGTGTTTAACATAACCGTCCCACTCACTGTGGGCGGCCGCGTGGGGTGTGGCTCCCCATAGTGCCTCCCATGGGGGCGGTTGTGGGTTGAGCCCCCAGCAAACCCCACAAACTTTGATTTTTTTTATTATTATATTTTTTTTTAAACAAAAAAAAAAGTTTTAATAAATCTCTGCGGATTTTATATCCGCCCAGTTTAATTGGGTTTTATTTTCACAAATTTACAAGCCAATATAAAAAATATATACATATGTATATATATATGTATTCTCCAATAGATATATATGTATGTATATATTTTTTAAGTTTATATAAAATTATAAGTTCAATTGAACAAATAAATTTTAGAACTGAAACATTTACAACCAAGAACACAATTTTCCTTGAGAAATTTCATTTCCAATACAAGTTTCAAGTTTTGAGAGCAATATTTAAAATGGGTTTATTTTTCAACAAGAATCATTTGAGTTTCCAAATAAAGATTTTACAAGCAACATAACCAATTATATGAACCTTTTCAAGTTCACAATCAATTTAAATAGTATGAACCTGGTATTCCAGAGCTTGAGAAGATGTCAAACGGTGCACAGGTTCTTCCTCTGATTCCAACTCCTGCCCAACAATTCCTCAAAGCTTTTCCACAATTCCAGTCCAAAACCCACAAACAGCAAAAATTCCTCTTTCTCTCTATTTTTCAATTTTTCATCCTCTCTCCAAAAACTCCATGAAAATCCATCCTCCCAAAAATCTAAAAATATCTCAATAATAGAAAAAAAAGAAAAATATCTATGCAACCACCCTCATAAATTTTCCAAAATAGAAAACATAAAATATCTCCAATTTTCAATTTGCATTTTCAAATTTTCAAAAATGAAATTAAAACCCTTTTTCAATTCTCAACTTAATTTCAATCAGAATATCTATTAATTTCCAAAATGAATAACTTAATTCAATTCAACACCATTAATTTAATTAATCAATAAAATAATCTAATCCAAGATTAAATTATTTTATTAATTAAATTAAATTAATCAATAAATTAAATAACATTTCTAACATAAAAATCGATAAATTTAATATACAACTTAAATACATAAGCCATTTAATTACCCTTTTCAACTTGTGATTAAATAAAATCAAGGCATACTGAACCAGATTAAAACAACTGGACCAGACTAAAACCGACGACACACTATGGCTAGGGTGATGACTTGGCATGGAAAACCTAGCTACTATCTTCCAATCGAATGTCGTTGGGCAATGGACACGCTCAAACCTATGAAACCAGGTGGAGTCAATGTCCTATACCTGTCAACCCACGAACACGAGTATAACCACATGCATATATATGTCATAATTAAAACACACTGTGAAGAGGAAATCGTGGAATCGCAGGGCGTTCGCAAGCGAGTGGTGCAATCCCGTCCCTTTCACCAATACAATGTTACAAATTGACGAATCTAACATCAATAATTTAATCAAAAGCATTAAACATCATTAATTCAAATATCCACTATGCTAATCCAAAGTATGCCATAATGATAACATCAAGATAAAATACCATCACATCAAAATATAACATTCGCATCGCTTTACAACGAGCGATCAAATAGTAACTGAGTACCATAGTCAAGGTACTAACAGAAAATAAGACATAACCAAACAGAACACTGTTCAATCAAAAGAGCAAAACGGAGGGGTATTACAATTTTTCTTGAGGGCTATGTAAATATTATTAAAAAGGGGGATTGATCATATCATAAATATAATGTAAGTGATTTAGCTCCAATTATTGAGAGTGGGTATTCTCTCCTTCAATTCATGCTTAGCTAAATTTAGGAGGTTGTTCCTAGAAGTATCCTTAATAGGATCGATCACAATTGAATATATAAAAAATGAAAATGTTATAGTAGTACCTAATGTATGCTTGGCTCTAAGGGTTTTTACTATACCAAAGACTAACCTACTACACATAAAACCTCTTTTAATATAATATGAACATCATTACACAAATACAATATGTATTTATGCAAAACATGATTCCTCATGATAATTACTCTTAGAGATTGCTATAGATACTTCCCTAGATGAATCAAAAAATCATGAGGTGCATAAACACTACTCACCTACTCCTAAACTACTAATGTAAGATATTTTTTTACTTTTAGTGCATGTTCAATCATAAAATTTTAGTGCATATTCACTTGAGCCATGTCATTTTGTCCTAGGACCTCAGTAGACATAGATCTCCTTAAGTCATCCTATCACCCTAAATCGTAAACCGATGTCTTAAGGGTTCCTAATATGAAATTTCTTAAGGGGATCAAATAAGTTCTTAAAATTTGGTGAAGTTGCTGAAGGAAACCAAATTTAACAATTTAATAAGATTGTGCAAGATTATAATACGAATGAGATTTCATGATCTAGGTTGGTCATTCGAAATAAGAGCTATCTCAATCAATTGTTCCAAAAGAAATTTTTTTTCACTAACTTGCAAGTCCATTATTCCAAGGGCCACCCAAACTTCACCCAAAGTTCCCTAAACCCTAAACCTTGAAATCTAAAATCTAAACCCTAAACACTAAAGAATTCATTTTATACCAGGACTTTAAAATGAAATTTTGTTGCCTTAGGCAACTCCACCAAATTTCATTCCTTTAATCCATGTTATTTTGTCCTAGGACCTTACTACACAGATCCCCTTAAGCCATCCTATTACAATGAACCCTAAACTTTAAACTCTAAACCCTAAACCCTAAAGCCATCATTTTTTCCTAGGCCTTTAATGAAATTTGGTTGCCTTGGGCAACTTCACCAAATTTTATTCAATTCATCCATGTAATTTTTTCCTAGGACCTCACTAGACATAGATCCCCTTAAGCCATCCTATCACCCTAAACTGTAAATAGATGTCTTAAGGGGTCCTAATATGACATTTCTTAAGGGGATCAAATAAGTTCTAAAAATTTGGTGAAGCTGCCCAAGGCAACCAAATTTAACAATTTAATAAGATCTTGCAAGATTATTATATGAATGAGATAAATCATGATCTAGGTTGATCGATTTATAGTTTACGGTGATAGGATGGGTTTAGGGGATCTATGTCTAGAAAGGTCCTAGGACAAAATGGCATGGCTCAAGTGAATAAAATTTGGTGAAGTTTCCTAGGACCTTAATAAAATTTGGTTGCCTTGGGAATCTTCACCAGATTTTATTCACTTAAGTCATGCAATTTTGTACTAGGACCTTACTACATAGATCCCCTTAAGCCATACTTTAGGATGTCTTAAGGGGTCCTAATATGACATTTCTTAAGGGGGATCAAATAAGTTCTAAAAATTTGGTGAAGTTGCCCAAGGCAATAAAATTTAACAATAATATAAGATCGTGCAAGATTATAATATGAATGAGATTTCATGATCTAGGTTGATCAATTTATAGTTTAGGGTTATAGGATGGCTTAAGGGGATCTATGTCTAGTAAGGTCCTAGGACAAAATGACATGGCTCAAGTGAATAAAATTTGGTGAAGTTGCCTTAGACCTTAATGAAATTTGGATGTCTTGGGCATCTTCACCAAATTTTATTCACTTAAGCCATGTCATTTTGTACTATGACCTTACTACATAGACCCCCTTAAGCCATCCTATTACCCTAAAACCTAAATCCTAAACTCTAAATCATAAACCCTAAAGCATTCATAAATTGTCCTATATTAATAGTTAATTATTTTTCATTCAAGTAACATGCCTTAGACATAAATGAGGCTTACACATTTTATCATTTGTATGAAAAATTAGGCCATTTATATTGAATAGTTTAAGGGTATTTCCCAAACATGTATCTTACATTTTGAAATTACAAATCTAATGTAGGTTCACTTATATCTTAGAGATCACATGGATAGATTCAATAATATTCATAATCGACCTCCACGCCATCCATCTCCACCACCTTCACCTCCACCTCCACCCACTCCACCTCATAAGCCCCCACCTCCACCACCTGAAATTGATGGTGCTCGCTTGCAAGCATGAATCAATGCCAATGTTAGAACCATCCAAGATCAAATCAACATTATTCAAAATAAAGAATGTATTACACCACCTTTGAGGATGTTTGCATCTAGGATGCAAAATTTTGTTGATGTTGTTCGGTCTATGGATGGGATCTTAGATGAGCATCAACAATGGCTAGAGGAGAGGAGAACTTCTGATTCTGAAAAGGAAAACACAAAGAAATGAAGAGATGCAGTAGAGAGCCACAACAATTTATAAATTAAGACAATGATAGAAATTATAGTTATATGATTTTATGAATTTGATTCGATGGATATTTTGTGTGATGAATTTATGAATTTGGTTCTAGGATGGATATTTTTACTGACGTGAATTTATGATTTTGGTTGGATGGATATTTTTAGTGACATGAATTTTTGAATTTGGTGGAATTTATGAAATTATAATGATGAATTTATAATAGTATATATTTTATGACCATCTAGCTAGATCATAATTTCTTCTATTGGAAAAATGTAATATATATATATATATATATATGTGTGTGTGTGTGTGTGTGTGTGTGTGTGTGTGTGTGTGTGTGTGTGTGTGTTAGACATAAAATGAGCTTTTTGTGAATGTTTCAAGTTTATTTTTAGTATGTACATGTATTCAAATTGCATAGTTCTAGATCTTATTTATTTTGAAATTTGTATGTATGTACATAGTTTAGTTGAATGATGTATGCATGCAAATTATGCATCGTATTTTTTATTTTAAATGTATGTACATGTTAAATTTTGAAATTTGTATGTATGTACATAGTTTAGTTGAATGATGTATGCATGAAAGTTATGCATCGTATTTTTTATTTTAAATGTATGTACATGTTAAATCAATGATACATATGTGTATGTATATGTATGCGTATTTATATGTATGCACATCCTATTTAAATAAATTTGCATGTACGTTTCAAATTAAACTATTTCTTGTAATTTTGTAAGTTTGTATGTTAATTTTGTATAATTTAATATAGGTGCACTTATATCTTATGGATGAATTTAACATTGATAATATCATCAATCCAACACCTCAGCCACCTCCACCTCCACCCTAGGCTTCACCTCCCCCTCCACCCCCTCCACCCCCTCCACTTAATATCCCACCTCCACACCAAGCTCCACCTCCCCCTCCACTCCCTCTACTTAATATCCTACATCCACCACTCATAGGATCTGATGAGGCTCACTTATGAGAACGTATAAATGATCAAGTGGCATCCATACAAAATCAAATCAATGCTATGCAAAATCAAGCATTGATTCCACCGCATGTGAGACGTTTTGCATCTGTGATGCAAAATGTTGTGGATGCCATTAGGACTATTGATTATGATCTAGATAGGCATCAATGAGAAAGAGAGAAGATGCGATAATTTTATGTAGATTGTCTCTCCTATAAATAAATCTTAGACCTTAAAATAACAAAAGGCCATATAGCCCCTTACTTTATCAACCCTATTACTCAGCAGCCCATTCCTCCCAATAAATCTAGAATATCCATGAGGTGGTGTATACATCCACAAATGAGTGCACATTTTTGGGATCGATGGTGTATGGCATTTGATAGTCGAGCACACACTAATTTGGAGGTCACATTGTATTTTTTGAGGAAACTATATGTAGATTTTGTTATGGGGCAAAGCCCAATTATTTTGATTTTAAATCATTTTAGGGTGTTGGTGGTGGCATGCCACAACAAAGTTTAGGGGAAAGGGTTGATCCCCAATGCCCTATGCATGCACAACCCCTTGTTGCTACTCTTGGTCCTACCATTCTCACACATGTGCATCAATGTGCATGGTATCGACATTAGGATCCCTTAGTACACTTGCAAGAGACCTTGATCAACATGCTTTTGTGATAGCGGGTAGGGAGCATAGAGACGACGGTGATGGAGGAGTATTCTATGGAGTTGGTCTGAGTACCACTCTAGGAGTGTCAAGATCACATGTATGTACTAGTTGCCATCAGTTATGCTATGAAATCGATCAGGCCATACCTAGTTTGGGTGGATGTGGAGATTCTGGTGGTTCATCTGGCCACCTCAATTCATTTATAGAATTTCTTACAGTAGACCATCACCCTAAGGACACTACAACACAGGTATAAATATGCATCTACATGTTGAATTTATAAGAATTTTAATGAATGTTTATCAAAGAAAAGTTTGCAATACATTTTAACAATCAAATTGTTTGGTGTACATATGACACTAACGATGGGGAAATCATCCGCTTCGCGAGTACATACATTGACACCAGTCCTAGTCGACAACCCTCATGAGGTATTTTGATTTCAAATTTTTAAATTACATATGAAATAATTTTTAACTTGAGTTTTAAATTGTATAATTGAGTCATGAACATATGTTTTAAATATTTATGTTGGTTTAGGGGAGTCAATCGACTTCCACATCGATTCCACTCGAGGGTTTGTCGAGCACTCCTCCACTGTTGAGTGTCGCAGATCAGGGGTAGGTACATTTATATTATAAATTGTTTAACTTACATTAGTATAGTTACAATTATGAATTTTGAATTCAATATATATCAAATATGCATATACACTTGTAAATAATATTATAAGTGTTAAATGTCTACATGTATTTATAGGTTGATACTACAATGAGAATGGGCATCAGGAAAACATTAGATGTTGCAGCTACTTGTGAGGACTCTGAATTTCAGGTTGTTTAAAAAATTCTCTACACAAAATGTGCAAACTTGAATATATATATTTTAACCTAATTCTTGAGTATACATGCTTTAAATTTGATCTTGTAGGACTTTATTACTGTGAATTTTTGCCATGACTCAATCCTAGTTACACCTCTAGGAGGACATGCAGAGCAAGCTCCAGATATTAGGGTAATTTTTTTTTAATATTTTTAAATTCAATTACAAATTATATATTTTGAATAACTTTAATTTTAAATTTAAATTTGAATATATATATATATATATATATATATATATATATATATATATATATATATATATAATATGACCTAATACATGTTTTAAATTATTTTTCTTTTATAGCATGAGACACATCTTGTAGTTGAGCATGTAGAAATAGGTCTTGGAGTAGAGGGTGCACAACCTCAGAATACAGTGCAATTAAAATATTATAAATTATAAATTAACATGAATTAAATCATTTTTAATTGGAGACTTACATCTAATTTCAAATTTCTTTGTCTTGTTTATGTAGATTGATTCAGAGAATTTAGAGGTTGGTTCAATTGCACCAGAGCATCCAGACCTAGATATGATGGTAATTTAATTTTATGATGAATTATAAATTAAATTTTCATTAAATCATTTTTCATCGTCTTACATCTGATTTCATCTTTCTCTTGTACAGAGTGTTTCAAGTCATCCACATGGTTTGCAGGGTGTGAAGAGGTATCTTGATTATAGAGATGATACATGACCTAACCATGATTTTATGGGTTATTTTTTATTATTTCATGGACTACATATTTGGTTTCTCATGTACCATGTTGGACTTTATTTCATGGGTTGAGTACTTTGTTGGACTTTATTTCATGGGTTGTACTCTGATGGACTTTATTTCATGCACTTAATATATTGGTTTCATGCACTTACTATATTGTAAATGATGGACTTTATTATTGTTCAATTTTAACTTACACATGTACATTTATGCATTTATGTTCATATTCAAGACATTAGTACATAGGACATTAATGTGAAATTAAATATAAATATGAAATTAAAGTTGACATTAATAGGACATTTTAATATTTGTACTTTACAAATTTAGTGATCCATGTACATGATATACATGATATTTGCATTCAATAATTAGCGATAATTAGTCAATGAACTTATTCAATTCACATCCTAATGGGATGTCTTAAGGGGTCCTGATAGGATGTATTAAGGGGTCCTAATAGGATGCCTTAAGGGGTCGTAATATACATGTTACATTTAATAAAATAAGAAAAAAATATAATCTACAAACAAAATCAATCTGTTTATATACCACAAAGGATGAAATTTTAAGAAATAAACAATAACATACAAGATTAGAGAACAAAAGTATTAATAAATTCTATAAACTAAACATAATTTATAGGTTGTCTTAAGGGTTCCTAATACGGCGTCTTAAGGGGATCAAAGAAGAGTATAATATAGGAAAATCAATGTGGTCTACATGATGTATAATTTCCTTAAAAACTAAAAGATATATTAGTCCATCAACCATTTCGTTGGATTTTAATCAAGCATGTTTATGTTCATGGACATATAGTGCTCTAGATTTTAATCAAGCATGTACTAATTATTTATCCCTTCTTTCTATGATGAATAGTGCTCTAGATTTATCCTAACAATTAAATGATGAAATTAAACACCTAAAAATATGTTTAAAAATATTCCATAATAGAACTTTATCTAAGTGAACATTTGTTATGGAAATTCATAAGTTCAATGAATTTTTATTAACAACCTCCCCAAATAGATCAATTTAGATACTCGTATCAAGTAGAGTTTGTGGCACTTTATAATTTAATTTGTTACATTCCTAGGTTTTCAAAGTGTCCAAGAAAAGGATAAATTATTGAAAGCATATATTCCAAAATAAAATGAGAGAAATTGAGAAACATCATTGTAAAGTACACAAAAAACATGCTAAGAATAACAAATATTTTAAGGTTGATCTCCTAGGCTTTAGGTCCCATGGTTTATGGTTTAGGGTTTGTAAGGTTCATGAGATGATCAGAATAACAAATCTATATGGGTTAATGGTTTAGAGAATTCATCTCCTACGCTTTAGGTCCTATGGTTTATGGTTTATGGTTTTTAGGATTCATGAGATGCTTAGAATAACAAATCTATATGGGTTAATGGTTTCGGGCTCATCTCTTAGGCTTTAGGTCCTATGGTCCTATGGTTTACAGTTCGTAGGGTTCATGAGATGCTTAGAATAACAAATATACATGGGTTAATGGTTTAGGGAACTCATCTCCTATGCTTTAGGTCCTATGGTTTATGGTTTAGGGTTTGTAGGTTCATGAGATGCTTAGAATAACAAGTCTATATGGTTTAATGGTTTAGGGATCATCTCCTAGGCTTTAGGTCCTATAGTTTATGGTTTATGGTTTCTAAGGTTTTTTAGGGCTCATCTCCTAGGCTTTAGGTCCTATGGTTTAGAGCTCATCTCATAGGATTTAGGCCCTATGGTTTATTGTTTAGGGTTTCTATAAACTAAACACAAATACCAATGAAAATGCAAGTTTTTCCAAAAAAAATTTTTATAAGTATACACCATATTTCCTAGTTATTTTACAACATTAAATTAAAGAACTTAATTATCCAAAAATAGGCTATAGTTTTGAAATTAAATCATGTAGTCCCATATTTACAAATCATGCAAAGTGATATAGGAAACTTAAGAACATAAAATTCCTCTTGACCTCATGTTCCACAAAAAAAACTAATTTATAAGCTATCAGAATAAATAATAGTTCATCACACACTAATTTATAAGTTGTCAAAACAAATAATAGCATCCAACACTAATTTATAAGTTGTCAAAAAAAATAATAGCATCCAACACTAATTTATAAGTTGTCAAAACAAATAATAGCATCCAACACTAATTTATAGGTTGTCTTAAGGGGATGTCTTAAGGGGACCTTATACAACATCTCAAACTCATGCCCGAAATGTAGTAGGTCTTCATGCCACCTGATATCAAAAAGGCACAAGCAATATCAATAAAATCATCAAAACATACATATTTTAATTTATATAAAACTATTTATATGTACACAACTCAAGTACCTGTATTTAAAAGTATTCCACACTTGTGTGTAGGTTGAATCCAAGCATCCTCTCCTTTTTGTTTCAAAGTATGAGGTCAATGCGATGATGGCTTAAGGATACAAAAAAGGATAATAAATCAATTTTAACTATTAATGTACAAGCACTATCAATATATAATCAAAACATGTATTTAAATATAATTTTAACTAATAATTACCTATTTTTACCAAGTATTCCATGTTGTCTAGGTTGAATCTACATGGACTCTCGTTTTTGTGATTATGGATTAAGGATCTATAAAAGGAAAATTTAAATCGATTTCAACTAATAACACACTTGAGAAATATGAAAACATGTATTTTATCTATTTAAAAGGACTTGATATAAAATTAAAAGTATATTTACCTGTATTTACTTATTCCATTGTACCATTTGCATCCTCTCTTTTTTGCAACTCATCTATGATTGTCCAACTCTTCCATATAAATTTTCCATAGCACTTTATTTGTAGGTCTTTCACAATATCGATCTAGTTTTATATTTGTTGCCACCACCAAATGTGAATAGTGTATAATCCTTTTATGTGTTTCATAATCTTCAAATGCAGGTAGACCATTCTTCCTTATCAAGTATTTTTGTAGCCAAGTTCCAACAACCACCATTGAACCTATTCGAAAACATGAAAACCATCATCAAATAAGCTCTCAAAATTTTCTTTCAAGGGGATCAAAAACTTGTTATAATAATTTTCTTAAGGCCCGATCAAATACTTGTTATCAAAATTTTCTTAAGGGGATGTCTTAAGGGGATCATCGTACCTGTTGGATAATGATAGCCATCATCATATTCTCGAGGTTCTATTAACTTATTTTTAGTCTCCACACAATGAGCCAACCAATATTTTGTTTCCTCTGCATTCCCCTCAGGTACAACAACAACATACACATGTCCTGCAAACAAATTTTGATTTAATTTAACTTGCGTGTATCCATATAAATAATCTAGTATTACAAAATAATTTAATAAAGTGAAATAAATTGAATTAAATTACCTTCTTGTACAAGGTCTGAAACACGATCATAGTCTTCAGATGAAAACACCTGATTATTTTCTTTAATAGTTCTTTCATATTGAGTGTATGCTTGTGAAGGTGTCAACGATCTGTGCTTACACTCTTCAACCCATTCTGTATTTTCACATTCTTCCCAATCTCTTGAGCTACAAAAATAACAAAAAAATGCAAGCTCCCTTGTCCAAATAGTCCATGTGTTTGTTGTCAAACTCCTAAATGAATGCCATTTAGTAGATCCACTGATTATCTCACAGTCAACTCTAGGTAAAATGTTCTCTTCTTCAACCAACCAAAATAATTGATGAACTGTAGAGTACTCACTCTAACTAGGTGTATATAATCTTGTATTGCACCAATCCACAATCTCATGTGCATCTTTAAATTTTACTACATCTTCGAATTTCAATTGTTCTCTAGCAAGAATCATTTTGAAACACACACTAGCTCCATCATGTTCTCATTTACCATGCCCAACTTAAAAAAAACTCCATATATGTTGGACATTAAGTTCCTTGTGAACCCTACTTAACAAATAGAACATTTGAGCATTCTTGAACTGCCCTGTGCAATTATCTGACCATATGAGGTGTTTTATCGTTTGGATTCCTCTTTCTCTTAAATTTATATAAAATATATTGAAACAGTATTGAACAAATTCTGACGAGTGTAACCGGTTGTCACTCGAATAAAAATGATACTCCCTCAAAACTCTATCATGCTCTATGCTATCATCTGCATGTTTGTAAAAAATATGGGCAAAGATAGCTACTTGCACTGAATTATAATATTGTGATTGAATTTCCTCTTGAGAAGCTAGACTATAATTTTCTGCAAAATCAACCACTGAAAGTATACTACCAATTGGAAATGTGTTTCTACATGTGCGAAATTGGCCATCAAGCCATTGAGCATGTTGAGAATACATGGCATATTTTGGTATAATCTTATTATTAAATTCTAATATGAATGCATGTACACTAACTTTTTCTCTAAGTAAATCACAACACTTTCCAATTTTTCCATCTTTTAGAAAATTATTAACATTCTTAAATTTTTTAACATCAACTAATTGTTTTCCAAAATCATTATCAACACTTTCATGAATGCAAACTCTGAAGAATGAAATATTTCCACAACTACTACGTTGTCCAGAAATACAAGAACTTGAATAAAACATTTTTTCATTAGATCTTTCATAAAATGAACTTGATATAAACTGCCTTACTATTTTAGGTGGCATATTGATACCAAATTCCTACATAATCATGTTAGTATGCAAAGTACAACATATATATAGAAAAACATCATAAAAATAACGAAATTGAACATGTTTTACAACAACAAGATATTTTTTCTTTATTAATTTTTACATACCATGGTTTAAATTTTTCAAAAGACCTTTGGCTTATTTTAATATTACCAGGTAACACTAAATCACCACAATTTTTTTTATAAAATTCAGTTTGTGTTGTATCTAATAGGTGTTTTGGATGAGGATTGCAAACTTGGGACCCCACCCTTAATTTTAAAACATCTCTAGCATTAGATGATACCCTAGTATTATCATGCCAATATTTTTTAATCAAATATTTAATTTCAACATATAATTTTATATCAGACATCGAGAGTTGACCACAAAAACTTGTTGTACCCTCACCACACACGCCTCGTTCAGAATGGGGACCCTCTCTTTCTTTCACCCTATCGGGTCGTTTTGTCACTGCCTCATTTTGCGTACCCCCATTTTTGGTGTCCTAGATGGTCAACATGCCTCTAAATTATCATCTTAAGTTGACCATGTTCCCCCCCCTCAAAATTTGCTAAGTCTTGAATCCTCCGCGAATTCCTTTGGCATTTTTCCTTTTTCCAGGTGGCCTTGGGGCCTTCCAGGCCGGGCTCATCGGGTTTCCCTTGTCGGATTTTCTTGTTGCATTTTATCTTTCGAAAAACCATTG
>CM021101.1:375938219-375973288 GCA_007115665.2 Sequoiadendron giganteum
ATGGATATTTTTAGTGATGAATTTATGAATTTGGTTGGATGGATATTTTTAGTGATGAATTTATGAATTTGGTTGGATGGATATTTTTTAGTGTTGAATTTATGAAGACAATAACTTATAATGATGAATTTACAATAGTATATATTTTATGACTATCTACTATCATGATTTCTCTTGTTGGAAAAATATAATTTATATTTTCATTAGACATAAATGAGCTTTTTGGGAATGTTTCAAGTTTATTTTTTAGTATGTGCATGTATTAAAATTACATAGTTCTAGATCTTAAATTTTGAAATTTTAATGTACACATAGTTTAGTTGAATGATGTATATGCATCGTATTTTTAAAATTTTAAATGTATGTACATCTTAAATTTTGAAATTTGTATGCGCATGATCAAGTTCAATCAATGTATGTATGTGTATGTATATGTATTCACATCCTATTTAAACAAATTTGCATGTATGTTTAACATTTAACTATGTCTTATAATTTTGTAAGTTTGTATGTTAATTTTGTATAATTTAATGCAAGTGAACACTTATATAGATATAATGGATCAATTTGACATTGATGATATCATCAATCCACCACCTCAGCAACCTCCACCTCCACCCCCTGCACCTTCCCCTCCACCTCATATCCCACCTCCACCACCCGCTGGATCAGATGAGGCTTGCTTGCGAGAACGTATCAATGAACATGTGGCATCCATTCAAAACCAAATCAATGCTATGAAAAATGAAGCATTGATTCCACCACATGTGAGACATTTTTCATCTGCAATGCAAAACATTGTCGATGCCATTAGGACTAATGATTCTGACTTAGATAGGCATTGACAAAATAGAGAGGAGATGAGATAATTTTATGCAAATGGTCTCTCATATAAACAAATTTTATATCTAAAAATAACAAAATCCCATCTAGCCCCTTATTTTATTAACCCTAATACTCAGCAGCCCATTCCTGCCACTAAATCTAGAATAGCCATGAGGTGGTGTATACATCCACAAATGAGTGCACATTTTTGGGATCAATGGTATATGGTATTTGAAATTCCACCACACGCTAATATGGAGGTCCCATTACATTTTTTGAGGAAACTATATGTAGATTTTTTTATGGGGGAAAAGCCCAATTATTTTAATTTTTAATCATTTCAAGGTGTTGGTGGTGGCATGCCACAATAGAGGTTAGCAGCAAGGGTTGATCCCCAATGCCCCATGCATGTGCAACCCCTTTTTGTTCCTCTTCGTCCTACCATTCTTGCACCTGTGCATCAATGTGCGGTGGTATCGACATTAGGATCCCTCAGTACACTCGTAGGAGACCTTGATCATCATGCTTCTGTGATAGTGGCTAGGGAGCATAAAGACTGTGATGATGGAGGAGAATTCTATGGAGTTGGTCCTAGTACCACTCCATGAGTGTCGACACCACATGTATGTACTAGTTTCCATCAGCTATCTTATGGATCTGATCAGGCCACACCCAGTTCAGGTGTATGTGGATCATTTGGTTGCCTCAATTCATTCATAGAATTTATTACTACACAACATCACCTTGAGGACAGTGTGACACAGGTATAAATATGCATCTACATGTTGAATTTATAAGACTTTTAATGAACATATATATCAAAAAAAATTGCAATACATTTTAACAATCAAACTGTTTGGTGTATAAATGACACTAACGATGGGGTAATCATCTATACCACGAGTACATATGTCGACACCAGTTCTAGTTGGCAACCCTTATGGGGTATTTTGATTTCAATTTTTTAAATTATATATGAAATAATTTTTAAATTGACTTTAAAATTTATAATTCAATCATGAACATATGTTTTAAATATTTATGTTGGTTCAGGGGAGTCAATCAACTTCCACATCGATTCCACCTGAGGGTTGTCGAGCACTCCTCCACTATTGAGCATCACAGATTAGGGGCAGGTACATTTATATTGTAAATTATTTAACTTACATTACTATAGTTAAAATTTTAAATTTTAAATTCACTATATATCAAATGTGCATGTACACTTGTAAATATTATAAGTGTTAAATGTCTATATGCATGTCTAGGTTGATACGACAATGAGAATGGGCATCAGACAAACATTAGATGTTGTGGCTACTCGTGAGGCCTCTAAATTTTAGGTTGTTTAAAAAAGTTTCTACACAAAATGTGCAAACTTGAATATATATATATATATATATATAATATGACCTAATACATGTTTTCAATTCTTTTTCTTTTATAGCATGAGACACATCTTGTAGTTGAGCATGTACAAATAGGTCCTGGAGTAGAGGGTGCACAACCTGAGAATACGGTACAATTTAAATATGATAAATTATAAATTAACATGAATTAAATCATTTTTAATTATAGACTTACATCTAATTTCAACTTTCTTTGTCTTGTTTATGTAGATTGATTCATAGAATTTAGAGGTTGGTTTAGGTGCACCAGAGCATCCAAACCCAGATATGATGGTAATTTAATTTTATGATGAATTATAAATTAAATCATCATTAAATCATTTTTCATCATCTTACATCTGATTTCATCTTTCTCTTGAAGAGAGTGTTTCAGGTCATCCGCGTAGTTTGTAGGGTGTGAAGAGATCTCTTGATTATAGAGACGATACATGACCTAAACATGATTTTATGAGTTTTTTTTAATTATTTCATGGACTACATATTTGGTTTCTCGTGTACCATATTGGACTTTATTTCATGGGTCGAGTACTTTGTTGGACTTTATTTCATGGGTTGTACTCTAATGGACTTTATTTCATGCACTTAATATATTGGTTTCTTGCACTTAATATATTGTAAATGATGGACTTTATTATTGTTCAATTTTAATTTACACATGTACATTTATGCATTTATGTTCATAGTCAAGACATTAGTACACATGACATTAATGTGGAATTGAATATAAATATGAAATTAAAGTTGACATTTATATGACATTTTAATATTTGTACTTTACAAATTTAGTGATCCATGTACATGATATACATGATATGTACATTCAATAATTAGTGATAATTAGTCAATGAACTTATTCAATTCACGTCCTAATGGTATGTCTTAAGGGGTCTTGATAGGATGTCTTAAGGGGTTGTAATACACAGGTTACATCTAATAAAATAAGAAAAAAATCATAATCTACAAACAAAAGCAATCTGATTATATACCACAAAGGATGAAATTTTAAGAAATAAACAATAACATACAAGATTAGAGAACAAAAGCATTAATAAATTCTATAAACTAAACATAATTTATAGGTTGTCTTAAGGGGATGTCTTAAGGGGTCCTAATATGACATCTTAAGGGGATCAAAGAAGAGTATAATATAAGACAATCAATGTGGTCTACATGATGTAGAATTTCCTTAAAAACTAAAATATATACTAGTCCATCAACCATTTCGTTGGATTTTAATCAAGCATGTTTATGTTCATGGACATCTAGTTCAAGAATAAGTCCATAATGATAGGGTAATAGATATTTCTCACAAGTGCTAGACTAATTATTTATCCCTTCTTTCTATGATGAATAGTGCTCTAGATTTATCCTAAAAATTAAATGATGAAATGAAACACCTAAAAATATGTTTAAAAATCTTCCATAATATAACTTTATCTAAGTGAAAACTTGCTATGGAAATTCATAATTTCAATGCATTTGTATTAACAACCTCCCCAAATAGATCAATTTAGATACCCTTATCAAGTAGAGTTTGTGGTACTTTATAATTTAATTTGTTACATTCCTAGGTTTTCAAAGTTTCCAAGAAAAGGATAAATTATTGAAAGCATATTCCAAAATAAAATGAGAGAAATTGAGAAACATCATTATAAAGTACACAAAAAATATGCTAAGAATAAAAAATCTTTTAAGGTTGATCTCCTAGGCTTTAGGTACCATGGTTTATGGTTTAGGGTCTGTAGGGTTCATGAGAAGCTTAGAATAACAAATCTATATGGGTTAATGGTTTAGGGAACTCATCTCCTATGCTTTAGGTCCTATGGTTTATGGTTTAGGGTTTTTAAGGTTCATGAGATGCTTAGAATAATAAATCTATATGGGTTAATGGTTTAGGGCTCATCTCCTAGGATTTAGGTCCTATGGTTTATGGTTTAGGGTTTCTAGGGTTTTTTAGGGCTCATCTCCTAGGCTTTAGGTCCTATGGTTTAGAGCTCATCTTGTAGGCTTTAGGTCCTATGGTTTATGGTTTAGGGTTTCTATAAACTAAACAAAATACCAATTAAAATGCAACGAGTTTTGCCAAAAAAGTTGTTCTATAAGTATAAACCATATTTCCTAGTTCTTTTACAACATTAAATTAAAGAACTTAATTATCCAAAAGTAGGCTAAAGTTTTGAAATTAAATCATGTAGTCCCATATTTACAAATCATGCATAGTGTTATAGAAAACTTAAGAACATAAAAGTCCTCTTGACCTCATGTTCTATAAAAAACACTAATTTATAAGTTGTCAAAACATATAATAACTCATCACACACTAATTTATAAGATGTCAAAAAAAATAATAGCATCCAACACTAAATTATAAGCCGTCAAAACAAATAATAGCATCCAACACTAATTTATAAGCCGTCAAAACAAATAACAGCATCCAACACTAATTTATAAGTTGTCAAAACAAAAAATAGCATCCAACACTAATTTATAAGCTGTCAAAAAAAATAATAGCATCCAACACTAATTTATAGGTTGCTTTAAGGGGATGTCTTAAGGGGTCCTTATATGACATCTTAAAATCATGCTTAGAATGTAGTAGGTCTTCACGTCACCTGATATAAAAAAGGCACAAGGAATATCAATGAAATCATCAAAACATACATATTTTAATTTATATAAAACTATCAATTTTAACTATTAATGTACAAACACTATCAATATATAATCAAAACATGTATTTAAATATAATTTAACTAATAATTACCTATTTTTACCAAGTATTCCATGTTGTCTAGGTTGAATCTACATGAAGTCTCCTTTTTGTGATTATGGCTTAAGGATCTATAAAAGGAAAATTTAAATCAATTTCAATTAATAACACACTTGAGCAATATGAAAACATGTATTTTATCTATTTAAAAGGACTTGATATAAAACTAAAACTATATTTACCTGTATTTACTTATTCCATTGTACCATTTGCATCCTCTCTTTTTTGTAATGCATCTATGATTATCTCATGCTCTTCCATAGAAATTGTCCATAACATTTTATTTGTAGGTATTCCACAATACCGATCTAGTTTTATATTTGTTGCCGCCACCAAATGTGAATAGTATATAATACTTTTATGTGTTTCATAATCTTCGAATGCAGGTAGACCATTCTTCCTTATCAGGTATTTTTGTAGCCAAGTTCCAACAACCACCATCGATCCTATTTGAAAAAATGAAAACCATCATCAAATAAGCTCTCAAAATTTTCTTAAGGGGATCAAAGACTTGTTCTAAAAATTTGCTTAAGGCTCGATCAAATACTTGTTATCAAAATTTGCTTAAGGGGATGTCTTAAGGGGATCACCGTACCTATTGGATAATGATAGCATCATCATCTTCTCGAGGTGGTATTAACTTATGTTTAGTATCCACACAATGAGTCAACCAATATTATGTTTCCTCTTCATTCCCCTCAGGTGCAACAACAACATACACATGTCTTGCAATTTTTTTTTGATTTAATTTAACTTGCGCGTATCCATATAAATAATTTAGTATTACAAAATAAATAAAATAAAGTGAAATAAATTGAATTAATTACCTTCTTGTACAAGGTTTGAAACATGGTCATAGTCTTCAGATGCAAACACTTGATCATTTTCTTGAATAGTTCTTGCATATTGATTGTGTGCTTGTGCAGGTGTCAACGATCTTTGCTCCCACTCTTCAACCCATTATGTATTTTCACATGCTTCCAAATCTCCTGAGATACAATATTGACAGAAACATGCAATCTCCCTTTTCCAAATAGTCCATGTGCTTGTTGTCGAACTCCTAAATGAATGCCATTTAGTAGATCCACTGATTGTCTCATAGTCAACTCTAGGTAAAATGTTCTCTTCTTCAACCAACCAAAGGAATCGACGAACTATAGAGTACTCACTTAAACTAGGTGCAGATAATATTTTATTGCACCAATCCACAATCCCATGTGCATCTTTAAATTTTACTACATCTTCAAATTTTAATTGTTCTCTAGCAAGAATCCTTTTGCCACACGCACCAGCTCCATCATGTTCTCCTTTACCATGCTCAGCTTCAAAAAAACTCCATATATGTTGGAAATTAAGTTCCTTGTGAACCCTACTTAACCAATAGAACATTCGAGCATTCTTGAACTAACCCATACAATTATTTGACCATATGAGGTGTTCTTTCATCTGGACTCCTCTTTCTCTTAAATTTCTATAAAACATCTTGAAACAGTATTGCACAAACTCTAACGAGTGTAACTGATTGTCACTCAAATAAAAATGATACTCCCTCAAAAAAATTCTATCATCCTCTATGCTATCATCTACATGTCTATAAACAATATGGACAAACATAACTACTTGCACTGAATTATAATATTATGATTGAATTTCCTCTTGCAGAGCTAGAATATAATTTTCTGCAAAATCAACCACTGAAAGTAAACCACCAATTAAAAATGTGTTTCTACATGTGTGAAATTGGCCATCAAGCCATCGAGCATGTTGAGAGTGCATGACATAATTTGGTACTTGTAATCTTATTCTTAAATTCACTCGTGAATGCATGTACACTAACTTTTTCTGTAACTAAATCACAACACTTTCCTATTTTTCCATCTTTTAAAGAATAGTCAACATTCTTAAATATTTTAAAATCTACTAATTGTTGTCCAAAATCATTATCAACACTTTCATGCATACAAATTCTTAAGAATGAAAGATTTCCACAGCTAGTGCATTGTTCAGAAATACAAGAACTTAAATAAAATAATTTACCATTAGATCTTTCACAAAAAAAACCTGATATAAACTCCCTAATTGTTTCAGGTGGCATATTAATACCACGTTCTTGTATAATCATGTTAGTATGCAAACTACAACGTATATATCGAAAAACATCATAAAAATTATGAAATTGAACAAGTGTTTTACAACAACAAGATATTTGTTGCTTATTAATTTTTATATACTAGGGTTTACATTTTTCAAAAGACCTTTGACATTTTTTAATATTACCAGGTAACACTAAATCACCACAAATTTTTCTATAAAATTTAGTTTGTGTTGTATCTAATAGGTGTTTTGGATGAGGATCACGAACTTTGGACCCCACTCTTAGTTTTAAAATATCTCTAGCATTAGATGATACCATAGTATTATCATGCCAATATTTTTCAATCAAATATTTAATTTGAACATTCAATTTCATGTTAGACCTAGGGAGTCGACCACTAAAACTCCAACATTGGTTAATTGGATCATTTTCTATACTTTCTCTTCTTTTTGCCACTCTTAGCAATCTTTTAGGATGTATTTGTAGAACTTCACTAATATTACTTACCATTCTTTTATTCAAAGTTGTTTTATTAACTATAGCAGTTGTTATAGCTCTTCTTGCTGCATTTTTATCTTTAGATCGAGTATTTTTCCCAATAGATTGAATGGCACTAGTAACAGTAGACATAACATGTTTTAATGATTCATCTTTTCTTCTTGGTTTAACAAAAAAGCCTAACTTTTTCATTATTTTCCTCATTTTTAGCATTCTCATCAATTGCAACATTAGTTGACATTGAAATGCAAGTTTTTTATGATAAAGTAATTTTTGGTACATTCTATTCGCATGTGTTCTTATTTGCCTCAAAGAAATCTTACCAGGAAGATTATCTAAAACATCACTTTCAATTTAAAAAAAAAGTATTTTCATTAAATTCAACATCACATTCTAGATAATTTTCATTTTCATCAACAAAAAGGTTTTCATTTTTATTTTCATTTTCATCAACAAAACGATTTTCATTTTCATTTTCAACAAAAGGATCATTCTCATTTTCATTTTCAACAAAATATTTTTCATTTTCATTTTCAACAACATTTAAATAATTTTCATTTTTATTTTCTAATGTATTTTTGACTAATTCTATAAAAATTTCATCTCTCTGAATATTATCAATGTCAACATTGTTAAGTCCAACATCTTGTAAAACTTCTATAAACGAATTTTCCATTTCACTAAAATGTGGATTTGAAGACGTACCTGGATTTGTGCCTATTGAGACATTCTCCATAGCATTGAAAGAGGGATTTGAAGACATACTAGGACTTGTTTGTATAATCATATTATTTTCTAAATTGACTTCTTGCAAATTAGCTTCATCTACAACTGTGGTCTCCTCAATGTTTTCATCTTCAATAGTTTTGGAATTGGATGCTCCACCATCATTCATTGATTGAATTCTCATTCTTCTTTCTCTTTGTCTTTGTTTCTCCTTATATCTTTGCTTGAATTTATTTAAGAGTCAATGTCTTCCTTTCTTTCCTCTTATTACGAGCTTGTGAACCCATGATTATAAAATTCTCAAGCACAAATGAATATCAATAGTGAAACTCTTCAAAAATTCAATCCAAATTGCAAGTTGAAGACCTGTAAGGAGAAAATTATTCCACATTTGTTCCTCTAAACAAGTAGAAAACTAACACAATTGCACTTATAAAACTGTTTACATGATTCCTCCTTTCAAAAATTGAATCCAAATTGCAAGTTGAAGAACTATAAAAATAAAAGTCTTCCTCTTTTGTTCCTCCAAACTAGTAGAAAACTAACACAATTCCACTTCAAAAACTGATCGCATGATGCCTCCTTTGAAAAATTCAATCCAAAATGCAAGTTGAACACTTGTAAAGATAAAATTTGATAGAAAATAGCCCAATATGTTGCAATCAACCTTACATGTGAAATTGTAGACTTCACAGTAAAACTTTGCCAGTAATTTAAAAAAATGGTAAAAAAAGAAACGGGATCCCATTTCTAAAAATTTAAAATCTACCTAGCTTTGTGGTTAGGTTTTTGGCTTGGATTTTGCTTTGGGGAAAGCTTTAGGATTTCGAACCTAGGCCTTCAAACTGGTTTGACTTGCAAATTGAAGGTCCTAACAATGTCAGAGAAAAATAGTGAGTTTGGACATATGGCTGACGACCTTTTTTGCTGATTTTTTCGACGAAATTAAAACCCATTATAGAAGAGATAGTGTAGATTCCAAATATGTAATTTTTTTTATAATTGGATTATTTTTTCTATTTTTTAATTAATTTATGATGAAACAAGTCCATAAACTTGAATTATCAGGGATTTTTAATATTTTAATAACTTTTTATTATCATAATTTTTTGACGAACGGGTTACACGAGAACGTACTTCAGACAATTCTTTTCAATTTAAAAAAAATCAAAAAATGATAAGTTTAGGTCATCTTATTCGTGATGTACACGACGATTTTTCAAAACACCAAATATGGCCAGTAAAAAAATAACAAAAAAAAAATGTCAATAAAAAATAACAAAAAATTATCGAAAACGTGCTTCAGTGAGTTACAAATATTTTCCCAAAAGGATTTAGAAAAATATGATAATTTAGGTCAAAATATGGATGATGTACATGTGCATGGTATGGTAAAAAAAAGTGACTTTTAAACAGTGGTTTTTAGAAACGCCTATTGAAACTCAATTTGTACCATCTAGGTATTGAGATAAATTACATATTTGGAAACTAGACTCTGAGTACTACATTTTATGATCAGTGACTTTTTTGAAGATTCCATCTCTAAGTGCTTCAAATTTTAAGGTCAAATGTGTCGAATTCTGAAAATCAAGGAAAACACTTCCACTTTTTGGCCAAAAAGTGGACTCAACTTCTTGCCAACACCCTCATCTAACACTTCCCAAATCCACTTGCAATTTATAGTTTTAGTCTATGCATCTTTAGAATATTGCATTTTTAATATTAGGTCATATAGTTCAATTAGGTCAATCATTCCAAATCATTTCTAACTCATTTCTAAGACTCGAAAGGATTAGATCCAAGTCTGATTGGCTCACTTTTGAGGTTGAAAGTCAATCTATGCACCTTTTGGATTTACATCATAATGAAACACCCTTAGAAAAGTGGAATTGATGCTAGGTTCTTTTCATTTAGAACATCATACATCAACCTCCACCATTTTCCCATGTTTCAAATTCAAATTTTATGTCCATAAAATTTAAAATAATATTCCCAAACAATAGTTGTAATTGAACTCCTAGTTATTGTCAGTAATAGTAAAACTATTAATCGAATAGTCAAATTTATTCATTAGACCTGCAAAACAATTTATTAAAAAAATAAATTTAATGCAAGATTTCCCTTGCATCTAGGATTCTCTTCCATTAGACACCAAGGGTAAAAAGAAATTGTGAGCTTGGTATCACAAAATGGAGTTAGGTGATAGTATCACCCTTCAAGGTTGTAAACAACATGCAAGAAACTCCATTATTGCAAAAGACATCTTTGAAATATTTTTCCTCTTCCTATTCTAGCACTTAACTTGGGCTAAATTTTGTTTTTTACTCTTTTCTCTTCTCATAGAAATTGATCCACCAAATTACAACTCTCTCTCAAAATTGTTCCTTACTCTCTTCCTCTCTTTGGTGGATTCATCCCACTAATATCTGACCTCCTCCACCAAAATGAGACTATTCCATCCCTTACAACATTTTCATAGAACTTAGTATGTTCATTAATATAATGGAAAATATTAATCATTACCTTCACTTTGACTTTCTTGTCATGCCCAAAATTTACACCTTGAACACAACACAACACAACCAATTTTTTTTTTTGAACAATGACATATAAACCACTATTCATTACTAATCATGACTAAGCATGTTATGTAAAATACACACATCCAATGAGTTTCTTATGCAACATGGTCATGGACACTTCATCCAAGAGTGGGGTGAGGGGAGCAAGAGAAATTTGGGTAGTGTGGATCCTTACATGCACCCCCTAAGCTGAAAGGGTTGATCCTAGTATTCTAGGACTTTCGAGTAGCATCGACATTTATTTATTGGAAAGTTGATAGCATAAATTTATGTATTAAAACACTTCTATGAGGATCATGATGACATTATCCTTTAACAATAATTTAATAATGATAATAACGATATCTAATCAAATACATTTTAAATGTTATTCTTAACTTTAAAATAATATGGCAATAATAGGATTACTATTTAACCATCATAATATTATTATTTTCAAATCTCAGTTTAATATTAATACATTGTACTTATTTAACCAAAATAATAACAATAATATTTACTCGTGAATTACAATAGTAATTTTATCACTATTTAATCAACTAAGAATCATGTGATTCATTTACAAAATAATAATACTAAATAATGTAATCATTAATTGTACCCCAATACTATACTATCCTTGTCAATTATTATTTTGTTTATATTAATACTATTATTTTACTCAAATCCAAATGTTTCTTAATACCAATATTAACATTGGAGGTAACTTAAATATTAATTTTTATATTACTATCATCTTTAAATTTCTTGCTTATTATTACCCTATAATACCAATATTTTTACACATAGAAATAAACCCTTTCAATATTTACATTTCCACTAATTATTATTATACTAAAATACTAATACCAAAATACCAAATTGTAATTAAAAACTATAAAGATATTACATTTCATTTTACCTAATAAATCTACAATCATAATATTTACCCAAAAGTTAATAGGGTGAAAGAAAGTTGAACTTGAGTAAATCCTCTAAATTACTCTTATTTTAGTCCACATGGTTAAAATTTAAAAAAGATAAAATAACGTATACTTATTTATTTATTGTTGAATATCAAATTAACATTATTTATTTCTTATTCCATATTAATATTAAAATCACTAACTAAATTAATTTTAATATTGACCCCATAATAATCTCAATATTAATACCTATTATAAATTTACTATTTATTCTATTTGTTATCATTATTCCTTAGTCTCTTCCCATTATCAATTTTCATCTTAATAATTTCACTATTCAATATTATCTATATTATATAATTGTATTTATCAATAATATTTATTCTTCTTATTTTTATAGTGCTAATATTTATTAGGGTGCATTATTTTTATTGATGCTAATTATCATTTATATTATTTTTTAATTTTTAACTCGGACCAACTTATATTACCTTACATTGTTGTTGTTTTTTAGTATCACTTCCTTAGAAATAAAGATCTGCTTTGTTTACTAAGTATTAAATCATTTGGATTTAATGTGATTTATTAAAATATTATTTACAACATAATTGTATTTATAAATTATTTATTGTGATAATTATATTAGTGGTAGTCAATTCTTTTTTGATATAGATATTAAATATCATAATTTTGTTTTATTTAACCTTTTTTTTTACTAGCCACAATAATAATTTTTACAATGTTAACTTTATTATGAAAAAAATAATCATGTTAACTAACATGTGTCAATAATAATAATGACAATACATTTATGATATTAACATTAATAAGAATATTAATTACATTGATATTAACTAATTTGATTTGATATTAACATTAATAAGAATATTAATTGCATTGATATTAACTAATTTGATAATTATATTGACATATATATACCCATATTTATATTAGATAAATAATAGATCTATTAAAAATTTATTTTTAATTTAGTAACAATATTACTCTTCTTCCAATATTCCCAACAATTGATTTTTTTCTTATAAAAATACCATAGTGAGTTGGGACATAATCTTCACACGATCACTTAGATGCCCGATTTACCATATTTAATATCAAACCAATATATTCCTTCTCTAGGGGAGAGGAGCCAATACATACACACCCAAAATCGCACAGTCCATGTGGTAGGCCACGTGGACCAATAACATTTTTTTAAAATAACCCATTATGCAAAAAAAGATATTAAACAATATAAAATTATTTTGTTTTATTTTCAAAATATTTTACCACGTGGAAGGTCGAAATTTGTCCACGACTCTAAAAAAATTCCCAAATGACCCGTTGACCGTTACGTAGGCACCTCGGGTGCCACTACCTGCGTGGCTCAGCGTCCGAAGTTGACAGCCTTGCCACATCAACTTCTCTCAGTCTGCCACCCTAAGAATCCACTACATCACATTTATCACTTGCCACCACTTCCTATTCCTATCGATTGTCGGGTTTAATTACTGTGACCTCTCCTAAGCTCCACGCCACCCCACATTTATTTCGAGCTAAACTGCATTGAATGCTCTCAGTGCCTCGCTCTTCTCGCCATGTTTTTAGCCTTTCATTATAGCAGGTACACATTCTTTCTTCACTTGCACACCAGTACCTGCTCGTTTCGTCGTCTGCAACCTTCGTTTATTCACCACAACCTACAATGCTCGGATACCATATCGTGTTTGGGTAGATGCCGATACGGAGATGGGTAAATGCCAGTTACCGAACGTTACCGACGACTCCACTTCTGCCATGCAAGCAACAAATGGGTTCCTCACTGCCATGAACGGATTCCTTGCCGCCATGTAGGGGTTCCTCGCCGCCATGAAGGTCACCGCAAGCAACAAATGGGTTCGTCGCATGTTCGACCCAGGTGATCTTGCTCACTAAGGCTCACCATTATTCGGTTGTTTGAGTTTGGTTTGCAATTTCAATTTTTTTTATTGGTTTTTGGTGTTGCAAATATCGTTTTTCATTGTTGAAGTTTAGTGTTTATGAGCACTCTCCTATTTGTGTTCATAAACACACTAAATCTTTGGAAATTAATCTTCTATTCAAGCATCGCTCTATTTATATAATAAATAATAATGCAGTTGGTTGTTTCCCCGCCATTGAAATTTCTGGGGTTGTTTTCTTCTTTCAGTAATAATAATGTTCGTTGTTTCCATGCCATAGATGAAGCTGTATTTTTCTTTATATGGGTTCTGCTTCGTAGGGTTTATATTGCAAATATTACACTCATATTTTGGCATTTCTCTTTCAGTAGGGTTTATTTTGAAAATATAACACACATAGTTTAGCATTTTTGTTTCCCTAGGGTTTATTTTGCAAATTTTATAGTCATAGTTTTACCATTTCTGTTTCATAGGTTTTGCATTATCATATACTCTGCTTATCCTATTCTTTCTCATAGGTTCTCCATTGTCATTGAATCTGGTTATCCTATTCTCATAGGTTCTACATTGTCATTGACTTTGCATATCGTATTCTCATAGATTTTGCATTATCATTGACTCTGCTTATCGTAATCTCACAGGTTTTGCATTATCATTCACTATGCTTATCGTTTTCTCATAGGTTCTGCATTGTCATTCACTCTGCTTATCATATTCTCATAGGTTCTACATTATCATTGAGTTAGGTTGTGTTCTCTGTTTCATTAACCAAAAAAAATCATGTGGGTTAATCTTTTTTTTAGGTTTTACTTCATCTTTTCAGTCACTTAAAAAAATTATGTTGTTTATGTGCCATAGATAAATATGTTGGTGTTATTTATATTGCAAATATTGCACTCATAGTTTACCATTTATGTTTCATACGTTCTGCATTATCATTCACTCTGCTATTCGTAATCTCACAAGTTCTGCATTATCATTGACTCTGCTTATCGTATTATCATAGGTTCTGCATTATCATTGAGTTAGGTTGTGTTCTCTGTTTCATTAACCAAAAAAAATCATGTGGGTTAATATTTTCTTAGGTTTTGCTTCATCTTTTCAGTCACTTAAAAAAATTGTGTTGTTTCTGTGCCATAGATAAATATGTTGGTGTTATTTATATTGCATTTATGTTTCATAGGTTCTGCATTATCATTCACTCTGCTTATTGTAATCTCACAGGTTTTGCATTATCATTCACTCTCATTGTTTTCTCATAGGTTCTGCATGATCATTGACTTTGCTTATCCTTTTCTCATAGGTTCCACATTATCATTGAATCTTCTTATCGTATTATCATAGGCCATTATCATTGAGTTAGGTTGTGTTCTATGTTTCATTAACCAAAAAAAAAATGTGGGTTAATCTTTTTTTAGGTTTTGCTTCGTCTTTTCAGTCACTTAAAAAATTTATGTTGTTTTTGTGCCATAGATAAATATGTTGGTGTTATTTATTTTGGGTTCTGCTCCATCAATTCAATCATATACATATGTGATAATTGATAAACTCTTACTGTTTTCTATTTGTAAGCTTTATATTGTTCTTCATTACAACCATTACAATCATGGGTTAATGTTCACTTTTCGATTAATGTTGTTGAGTACCATTTCTACGTGTCATTGATAAAATTGGGGGTTTAGCTTTTTCATACGTGCTGTTTCATTCATTCATTATTGCTTTTTTCTTTAGGTGACATTCATTAAATTGGGGGTGTTATGTTTCCCAATGATTAGGATTCATCAATTCAGACATGCAATTATTGGAGCTTTTTTTGTTTGCATTACACAAATTTGGGTCTTATTTTTTTAATAGGATCTACTTGATTAGGTAGGGGAGAGGAGCCGATACGTACACACCCAAAATCACACAGTCCATGTGGCAGGCCATGTGGACCAATAGCATTTAAAAAAAAAACCATTATCAAAAAATGAATACCCAACTTCATCATGGTTAGTCTTCATTGATAAATATATGGGGGTGTTCTATTTTTTTTAGGTTCTGCTTCATCAAATCAATCATGCATATATTGTACCTTTACATAGACATATATATTAAATGCATGTTTACTTGTTTATACATATGTATATTAGATATTAAATGTACACGTAATTGTAATTACATTGAAACAAAACAATTACACGCTACCAGCCAAACATGATGAAGTGTATCCAACTTGTATATGCTTAAGGTCTTTGCATCTTATTTATATATATATATATGCATATGTATAGACATATTCATATACATATACATATGTTTATGTTTTTGTATATGTATATGAATATGTCTATATATTTATGTATATGTATATGTATACATATACATATACTACTTTCACGACATCCTGCGTATTTTTTGAGCCAACCTGCATCCAATGCTCATAGTGCCTCGTACACTTGTCAAATTTATAGCCTTTCATTCTAGCAACTTCTCGTAATGATGGCAATGCCTGTGTGTGTAGGCGTATGTGTTTCTCTATGCCTATGTCTATGTCTATGTCTGCGTGTATGTCTATGTCTACATGTCTATGCCTACGTGTATGCAAATCTATATGTGTTTGTGTATGTGTATGTGTATGTGTATGTGTATGTGTGTGTGTATGTATTTGTATATGTAAATGTGTATGTCTATATGTAAATGTCTATGTGTATAGATGTGTGAAGAGATCTTAAGTGGACAACCTTGCCATGTCTACTTCTCTCAGTCAACCACCCTAACACTCCACTACGTCACATTTATCACTCGCTGCCCCTTGCTATACTTCTCTACAGTCGTGTTTAATTCACTTATGTCTATGTCTATGTATATGTGTATGTGTATGTGTATGCTTCATAAATTCAGACCAACAACAATTGTATCTTTTGTAGGTGCCATTGATTAATTTGGGAGTGTCCTCAACTTTATATGATGTGCACCTATACACCGGTCCTCCACAACTTAAAAAATAATTCATCCTTAAATAGGCACGATGACATCAAACATAAATCAGATTTAAAATGCACACTTAATAACATTCATTTCAAAACAAAACACATACACAGAGGCAACCAAACATGATGAAGTGTATCCAACTTGTATCTGACATATAGCAAGTACCATTTTGACATGGAATTTAAACACCCCAAACATTAACACTTGCACCCTTCCCCGTAAAATAGTAAACCCAACTGTTGCACCAATGTAGGCGTCACTTTCACATTAATCACAACTACACAACACAAACAAGGTGCCAAGTCAACACAATTCAAACCCATCTCACCCATCTTTGAGTGACTGCCAAACCCATTACAACCATGTTTCCCATCGTAGCATAACCAAACCAACAAGCAAATGCATCCGCCTGTCTAATCAATCATGAAACCTACAACACATATCAGCACCAATATGTTCCATCTCACCAAGTACGGTGCGAACGTAGTAGTGGTGAACTCCAAAATCCCATCTGCTTCCATTTTTACAAGCTGTAAGACACCCATTATTAAATACAAAATTATGGAAACAATTGCAAACAATACACCAAACTAATCAACTGAATAATTAATGGCCGAAATCAATCAGATTCACCAAACAACCATCAATCATATTCAAATAATTCCCAATTCAAATAGCCATGAAAACCTTCAAGTATTCACATGTATTACCATAGATCAATAATGAGCACTAAAGCTTTCTTACAACATGTATTTAGGGGACTTGGTTTTCCCAAGGCCTTTCATGGTTGCCTATGTAGCACTTCACAGTTGAAAGGTCTAATTGTGGACACCATAGCTTTGTATTTGAATGACTTAGGGGATTTAGTTTTGTGAAGGCTTGTCATGGTTACCTATGCAACACTTCACAATTCGAATGGAGTTGTGGACCCATGCAGCATAGGTTGCCATCAAACGAGTGTTCATAAAATCAAGTCTCCCTAAACCATTACATCTTGTAACAATTGCACATACTTTGACACTGCAAATTGTGTTTAATATTTGTATGGTTGGAATTTACAATTCTTTTCATGGTTCGAACATGAAGCTCTACTATTCAATTTTTTTTGGGGGGTTCTCTTCTACATAGGTTATCCTTCATTAAATCAGCCCTACAACAATTATATCAATTTTAGGTGCCTTTGATTAAGTGCAAGTGTGTTCTATTTTATAGGTGTTTTGATTCATTTGGGGGTGTTATATTTTTAATAGGTTAGGGTGCATCAATTGAATCATGCAACTATTGTAGCTTTGTATTTGAATGGCTTAGGGGACTTGGTTTTGTGAAGGCTTGTCATGGTTACCTATGTAGCACTTCACAATTCAAATGGAGTTGTGGACCCATGCAGCATAGGTTTCCATCAAACAAGCGTTCATGAAATCAAGTCTCCCTAAAACATGTCTCTATTGCTTAGTTGACTGAATTGATGAATCAAAACCTATATGTATATTTGTATGTCTATGTTTTATGCATATACATGCGTGGATTTGGATGTGTATGTATATGTATATAGATTTTCTTACATGCACAACCTATGAAAAAGAAAACCCCAAATTTATCTATGGCATCGAAACAACCAACAATATTATTTGTTACTGCAATGACAAATTGCAACATTGCTTATATGTATTCATTTGAAAAATTGAACAGCCCCAAATTTATTTATGACACAGAAACAACATACAATATTATGTGTATGTTTATGTGTATGTGTATGTGTATGTGTACATTTATGTATATTTGTGTATACATGTATAAATATTTACATATACATATATGTATATATATGTATATATATGTGCATATGTATATAGAATTGCTTACATGCAGAACCTATGAAAAAAGAGAACCCCATGTTTATGAATGACATCAAAACAACCAACTATATTGTTTGTTACTGAAATGAAAAATTGCAGCATTGCTTACATGCATTCATTTCCATGAATGAATTGAATCACAACAGAATAATATATATGCATTCATTTACATTGAATTGAAGATGAAGCATCACCTATGAAAAATTAAACACCCCCAAATTCATCAATGGCACCTGAAAAAGATAGAATAGTTGCACGACTTAATTGTATACGAATATGTATATGTGTATGTGTATGTGTATGTATATTGGTATATGTATGTATATGTGTATACATATGCATACATATACATATGTATATGTATATAGATATGTATATGTATGCATATACATATACATATGTATATGTATATGTATATGGAACCCATTCATGGTGGCGAGGAACCCACTCGTTGCTTGCATGGCAGAAGTGGAGCCGCTGGTAATGTTTAGTAATTGGCATGTACCTATCTCTTAATCAGCTTCTACCCAAATACGAACCGGTCTCTGAGCATCGCAGGTTGTGGTAAAGGTTTTAAGGTTGTAGACGATGAACTGAGCAGGTAGTAGCCTGCAAGTGAAGAAAGAATGACAACTTGCTAGAATGAAAGGCTAAAAAGTTGGCAACAAGAGCAAGGCACTAGGGAGCATTCAATGCAAGTTGGCTTGGAAAATATGTATGTATGTGTGTATACATATACATACATATACATATGTATATGTATATAGATATGTATATACATACGTATATGTATATGTATAGGTATATACATATGTATATGTATATGTATAGGTATATGTATGTACATATGTATATGTATATAGATATGTGTATGATATGTATATGTATATACATATTTACATACATATACATATGCATATGCATACATATACCTATACATATACATATACATATGTATATGTATATGTACATATGTATGCATATACATACATATGTATATGTATGCATATACATATACATATGTATATGGATATGTATATACATATGTATATATGTATATTCATATGTATATGTATATTCATACGTATATGTATATGTATATGTATAGGTTGGTTGGAATAAAATTACGGGGTGGCGAGGAGCTTAGGAGAGGTGACAACAATTGAACACGACAATCAATAGGAATAGGAATTGGAAGCAAGTGATAAATGCGACTTAGTGGATTCTTAGTGTGGAAGACTGAGAGAAGTTGATGTGACAAGGCTATCAACTTCAGACACCGAGCCACGCAGGAAGTGGCACCCAAGGTGCCTATGCATCAGTTGATGGGTCATTTTTGCATTTTTTAAAAGTCCTGGAAAATTTTTGACCTCTCACGTGGCAAAATAATTGGAAAAGGAATAGAAAATGACAAAATGTCAATGAAGAAGCAAACATTTGAAATGAAAACAGTGACACATTGCAAATTACATAGAACACACATTGCAATATGATCATAATACATTGCAAATCAAAACAATAACGATGCATCTATAATTTTCATATATTTAAAACTGTCAATGAAGAAGCATAGATTGCAAATCAAAACAATAACGCACATTGAAAATTACATGCAACACTTTTTCAAATATGATCAGATTACTTCACAAACCAAAACAATAATGGTCAATCTGTACTTATAAAAAAATTACAACTGTCCACAATTTCGGTGCATTTGTAAATATCAATACTTCTAAAGTCTATGAAACTAGCTCATTTGTAATCTAGTTGTTGCTGTTGTGAAAATGATCTTGGCTGGTTGGGGTGTCAATTGCCATGTTCTCATCCCCTTCTAGCCGACGGGGATTGCTGCATACATGAGTGGGACTTGGAGTGGTAAATTGGGTGCAAGTGACATGTGTTGGGGGTGGTGGTGAACACATCTGTCCATCTTGAGTGCCAAATTGATATGGATATTGACTGCCCCTGAAGTCAGATTGGGAGAGGCTTGAATAATTCATTGTTGTGGAGAACTGAGGGATATTAATGTTGAGAATATCATAGAAGACTCCATTACTTTGAGACAATAGATTAGAAGTGTTCCTTAACTGCCTCTCTCTCTGTAAATCCCTATGTGCCTCCTCAATCTCTTTTTCCTTTCAGTCCTGTTCCTTGCGAAGCCTCTCTTGCTCCTTTTTCGCATCTCTATCCTTTTTTTGTTGTGATTTTTGCTGCTCTTTTTCTTTTCGCAGTATGTCCTTCTCAATTTTGGCATTCTCTTTCAACTCCGCTGCCACAATTCTTGCTGCCCTTTTCTCCTCATTCTGTTGTCTCTTTCTTTCTTTTATCTCCTCGACCTATTTCTTCCTTTTCTCTTGCTCCATTAACAACCTCATGTAGTCATCTGTTGTCAACAATTGATACTATCTACTAATCCGAATTACACCTACTTTGGATTTCATTTGACAGATAGTGTGCACAGGCAACTTGAGGAACTTGCTGATGTGTGAAATTGTTTGTGTTTCTTGTGTCCCATCTGATTGTGTGCCAATGACCTCCTCGACTACTTGTGAGCCCAGTGGTACATCTTCATTGCCTTGTAAATCTGAATTGCAAGAAGGAGCATAGTAATGCACAACTTGAGAAAGGTCAATTTCTGGTGGTGGTGATGGGAAAGTATAGGTATCCTGTTGTTCTGGCACTTCCAAATCAATGCCCAAGTTCATTGCTCCCTCAACCAGCTAGGATGGTTGGCTTCGTTGTGATGGAAGATCTAAACTTTCATTGAATTGATCAACAACCCTGTCCACCATGGGAGGGGTGTGTTCATTAACCACCACTTGTAGAACTGATTCAACAGGACAGGTATGAGGTGAGTGTTGTGTTTCTGTTGCAGGCTGCATGTGTCCATCTGGAAGAGTGGACTGTAATACTACGACATCATCGCTTGACACACCAAGTCCAGAAAGGCTGAGAATGTTTTCAACTGTGTCAATTGTAATGCCCCGCCACACAACCCTAGAGGAAGTTGCAATTAACTACTCAAACAAACTAATTTTTTTAATTTTTAAGTACAATTAATATGCAAGATCACTAACTATTGCAACAACCTCTAAGGTTACGAGACTGAGATTACTTAATAACCCATGAACAACATTAATGAATTGAAACCACAACATTTAATTACTTATGACATTAAAGACACATACATTCCAAACAAGATAAATTACATCAAAGAATAAGAGATACCGTAAGATCCCAAAGTACAATAATCTACTAAGCAGATTACATCTCTCATTCCCCGAATGAGGTAAATCTAAAAGCATGATTACATATTACAACTTCCACCTCGATTACAAAGAGGGGTAATAAATTACAAGATTAAAAGAAATAAATAAAGCATGAAATGAAATTGGATCCCACGAGCTCTCCAACTAGAAATATCGTCCACACGATCAAGAAGAAAAACCCAACGAAGTAAGGTGCGTGCCACCCAACCAAGTGGAACCCAAAGGCCCACCCCCCGTGCTAGGAGATAGTAACAAGGATTTCAAGACAAGACCAACTACCTCTAGACACAGGCTGAATCATAACTAAACCAAACTGACACAACCAATCACATGTACCACACAAGTACAACTCAAATTTAACATAAGTACAACTCAAGTACAACACAAGTACCACACTAGTACAACTCTAACATGGTCACATTGCTTCCAGAAATAAACAGATCAGGTATGTTAAGAAAACCATACACACAGAACAAATACCAACAGATGGCATTCAAGTACCAACTACAAGTACACCATTTCCATATTGACATGGAATACATTGCTATAGTTAACACTCGAATAAGCTACCTCCGAAGGTTACCCACTTTACCTCTCACGGCTCTGACCCCTAATGAAAGCCACTCTTCTACTTGACAACACACAAACAAACTAACACCAAGGGAAGCCCAAGTGCATACAATCAGATAAGACGATCACTCCAAAACTAGGAGGAAACATAAGTCAAAGCCCTCTCCAAACACTGGAGGTAACAAAGATAACAATGCCACTCCTTACAAGGAGCCACCAATCACATAATCCACTCCTTCCACAGGAGGCACAAAACATCCTCGTTCATGGAAACCGGGTAATAACATTGACTAGACACCATGCACTACCCAAGGGATTCAAAATAGGCTGACATAACAAATTGACAACCCCCATCCTCTGGAAGACTTGCAAATCAAAGACACATTTAATCCCATTTCCCTAAACAGGAACACAAAGGAAATATTCACTGAAAGCCATTGAAATAAACTACCTTTGGATATTCTAAATCCATTTTATTTTCAAAATAATTCCACAACAAAATAATAATTGCCTTAACCGAATAATTGGTTAATATAATTAATTGTCTCATCAATTGTAGAGAAGGGAAAATACTAACTCAACAATTAAATTAAATCCCTTGATTACATTTAAAATCATCGTAAATCCATGCAAGTAAATCCCTTCAATTCCCCAACTAACAACATATAATTTCTTCAATTTATTTAAAATACCCCTTTCTCTATCAAATAAAATTTGCATACGAATCATTTCCTTTTAAATTTCCAATAGAACTAAACTGCATGCAGCAAAATAACATAAGATGAAATATTAAATATCCACTTTAAATGTATATACTCATATAATATCTACATTAAATTTATCTACCATCATTTTACAAATACCCAATTGTTTTATTTAAAATAAAATAAAACCTTATTAACGAATTTCCAATATATATATATAAAATTAATAATTACTAATTATATAAATTAATACTTTAATATTATATATCATAATATTAAATATTAATATATATATTAATATTTAATTTTATAATAAAATAACATTAAAATATTAAAAATATATTTATTTTTTAATTAAAAAAACAAAACAAAAAAAGAAACGAATTAAAAAGGGATGCGGATTTCTAGAACCGTGCGCCCACGCCAAAGAGGGGTGACTGTGTGAAAACACAGTCGACCCCTTCACATGGGGCGCGACTGTGTTTTCACACAGCCAAGCCCTTGGTGGCTGGCGCGACAGGCTAGGGAGAGGCGCGCTAGGCGCGGCTCCCCCACTCACCTCCCATGGGGCATAGTGGGGTGAACCCCTAGCGAACCCCCCCAAAACCCCGAACTCTTAAATTTATTTTTTTAAAAAGAAAACCCAACTGCGGATTTTTAAATCCGAGAATCGATTGGAACAAGGTTTCAATCTTATGCCCCAATAACAAAAAAAAATGAAATATAGAAATAGATGTATATATATATATATTATGTTCAATATATATATATATATATATATATATACAGATTAATTAATTTTACTAATTCAGTTGAGCAAATGTTTTCCAAAAAGATCAAATACAGTCAAAAACACAATCTTTCTTGAAGAAACTCATTTCCAAAAAGAGGTTTTGTTTTTTTATTTATTTCATGCAATCTTTCACATGGGTTTTTCCCCCAATTTAAAACAAAATTTATTTTCTTCTTCAACAACATGTAAATTTTTTTGAATCTTATCAAAATGCAAAAAATAATAATTAAGTAGAAAACCTGGTTTCCAACAGTCTGAGAAGATGCCAAAGGGTGCACTAATCCTTCTTCAGATTCTAGTTCCTCCAAGCAAATCCACAAAGTTTTTTCACCATCCCAAATCCCAAATCCACAAAACCAGACATTTCTTCCTTCTCTATTTTTCCAATTTTTCCTCCTCCTCACAAACTCAACCAAAATCCAAATAATAGAGAAAAAATGAAAATATCTATTCAACCACCATAATCAATTTTTGAAAGCAGAAAACATAAAATATCTCAAAATATCTCTTTTTTTTCAATTTTTGAATTTAAAATTTTCTAAAAAAGAAATTTTAATCCTTTTCTTTAATTTTCAATTTCAAACAATAATCCATTAATTTCAAAATGAATATCTTAATTCAATTCAACACCATTAATTTAATTAATTAATAAAATAAATCTAATCCGAGATTAAATTATTTATTAATTAAATTAAATTAATTAATAAATTCAATAACATTTCTAACATTATAACCAGATTCATTTAATCAACAACTTAACTACATAGGCCATTTAATTACCTTTTCAACTTGCAATTAAATAAAATCCAGGCAAACTGAACCAGATTAAAACAACTGGACCAGACTACAACTGATGACACATTATGACCAGGGTAATGACTTGGCATGGAAAACCTAGCTACTATCTCCCAATCAAATGCCGTTGGCAATGAACACACTCAAACCTGTGAAACCAGGTGGAGTCAATGTCCTGTACCTGTCAACCTGCGAACAAAGAGTATATCACACATGTATATTTGCATCATATAAAACACACCGTGAAGAGGAAATCATGGAATTACAGGGCGCTCGCAAGCGAGTGGTGCAATTTTGTCCCCTTCACCAATACAGTGTTACAAACTGACGAGTCTAACATCAATAATATAATCCAAATATATAACATCATTAATTCAAATATCCACAATGCTAATCCAAAGCATGCCATAATAATAATATCTGAATAAAATACCACCACATCAAAATACATCATTCACATCGCTTTACAGATAGCGATCAAATAGTAACCGAGTACCACGTCAAAGTACTAACAAAAATACAACATACAAGAGAAGAACACTGTTCAATCAAAAGAGCAAAACAGAGGGGTCTTACATCAACATCCTCGCTGAGCACAAATGTATCACTAGGACACATGTCGTTGACAAGTGCATCAGGATTCAATGGCCATATACCAGTCCTTTTAAACCCAACTTTGATGTTGTCAACTGCCAAAGCTCTTTTCATTGCTTTGTTGCCTAACATTGCAAGTTCTCTCCTCCTCACTTCAATGTTTGGAAACCTTGACAAAAAATTTGCACGTTCTGATTTGAAGTAAGCTTTGAAAGGTGCAAACACACTCACATCCAATGGTTGTAGCTTATGTGATGTGTGTGATGGAAATGTTAACAATTCTACACCGATTTCTCTTGCTTCCTAGATGGTTTCGAGTGCTACATGGCTTCCATGACCATCAAAGATCAGAAAGACCCTGTTGGTGTGCGAGACACCACCCGGAATCAAGGTTTTGAAGTGGGTCAACCAATCTATGAACAATTTTTTGGTCATCCATGCATGTGGTTGGGCTGCCATGCAAGCACTTGGTTCACAATCTATGATGTAATTATCTATGTTCACACTCCCCTTGAACAAGTAGAATCCTGGAATGCTCTGCCCGACATCATTGACACAACATAGAATAGTTATCCATTCACGACTCTTTGGGATAATGTAAGAGACATTACTGCTACCTTTTCTTGTGAGCACCTTCATGGACCCATTTTGCCTGCTTGGATGCTTGTTTCATCACAATTCCATATGCGATCAGGACCATATGACATGGATTTGTATGCTACAGACAATTTTTGTAGAATGCATCTACAACATCAACTCTAAGATTGAATGCCCTATCTTTGTCTAGGCCTTCAACAGTTTGTAATGCGAGTTGAGGATGTATGTGCTTGAAGCCTGTCCACCAGGACTTCCTTGGGAAGCCATTGGTGAAAGGGTTTGGCCTATTTTGACATATTTGAGCAACCTCAAACTTAAGATTGACAATATCAAGACCATGACCAATATTAGCCATTTGCTCGCACCATTCCACAATAAGATTTTCTTCCTCTTCGGTGAGGACTGTTGGCAAACCATTCTTGGAAGTTGTTGTTAAATCCCCTAGCCATTTGGATAGTGTGGCTGTTGGGATTGACCACTTTTTGGAAACCTCCCTTATCAACATGTCATTCTCTTCAACGTCATAGAGTGCCCTTTTCATGTCATCCTCAAACCACAACTTCTGTATTTGTTTTACCTTTTGCGGTATTTGAGGTGTAGTAACCTCAATCTGCGGTATTTGAGGAGTAGAAACCTCATCTACTTGTGCAACATGATCTATTTCAGTGGGGAATCTGCATCCTCGTTTCTCAGCAGGCAACCTTATTGTGGCTCTTTTCTTTTTTTTGTTCCCAGTACGGGTCACCACTGCATTGCCCTTGGCCATCTACACAGAATAATTAGAATCAAAATAGTGATGCTTGAACAGAAAAACAATTACTTTGTAATGCAGAACATATGAGAATATGATAAGCAGAGTCAATGATAATGCATAACCTATGAAACATAAATGGTAAACTATGAAATACAAATGATTGAACAAATATCTATATATGTATGAAGAGAGTGTTGTGATGCTTGAACAAAAGAATAATTAGTTTGTGATGCAGAACATATGAGAATATGATAACCTGTAATACCCCTCCCTTTATATCAGTGTTGCAACCTTTTATTCTAAACTTATACTACCCTATTATGCAGGTTAAGAGTGCATCATTTTGATGATACATGATCTAGTAGTGATTAAGCATGATTATACTTTTAGTTGTTGATGATATAATGAATATGTGAATGTTAATTCTAAATCATGTGAGAATGCTTATAATATAAAGTCACCATTATTGTAATTCTTTTCACTATATTTTCTCTAGTTATGCTTGTCTTTATCTATCTAGAGCTTTATGTAAATATTTTTATATATCTGAGTCAAGATGCTCTATTCCCTATGGTCCTTGTGCAGAAACATGATTGGGTAGTCAAACAATATAAATAATTATAACATTTATTATTAAAAGGATTTCATCTTTTTGCCTATGTGACTATATTGCTCGAAAGGATCTTAATATTACTTATTCAAATATAAGTACTTAGAAAACAATATTATTGATTATATAGATTTTAGTGCAAATAAAGAATGAGGCGTAGCTTAGATTTTATTGATGTCACTAATAGATATAAGAAGCAACAAAAGCATGTCAATTGTAAGGACACTTGGTCAACTCCCCATATATTCTTGTAGGGATTTTCTAGTATGAGCCTTATAATTGAATCTCACCCTGTTATTTATTTGTCTATGTTTACACATGCTATATTAAATATTTAGTTATATGTAATTGTTATTGGATTAAAAATTACAGTTGGTGGTATAATAGTTATGAGTAGTGGATTTGGTTAAATTTTCAATAATTTTTAAACACTCTGACGAATAAATATTTAGTTGGTAACATGAAAATGAAATAGGACATAACCATATACAAATCAATAATACTATGTGCAAGAAACTCATAAGTTCAATTAGTAAAATAATCTACGATCTCATGATGGAATATTTAGATCAACTCATGTTAGGGTTTAGTTAGTGATTGAAAATTATATTATTTTTGCATGCTTAGGATTTGACACTAATATTATATGTTATATTGATTATACACAATAGGTTATAGTTATAATGTAGCAATAAATTATCTATACTATAGTAGCATAAATCATAGTAACACATATATGAATAATAAGATAATTTCAAAGTGAAAATAAAATAAAATAGAAGAGTATTAATATAATAAAGAATACATCAATATATATATGTATTGTTAAAAATATTAACGTGAATAGAACAACTGAATAATGAGAAAATGTATGTTATAAAATTCAGTGCATGGGGCATTCATTTGAAAGAGGTCAAGGGATTTACGGTGGTGAATAAAGTCCACATAATTTTTCAAATGTGCAGTGGCATCTTGTAAACCATGATTTCTTTTGCATACATGACTACTAGAGCAGCCACGACTACAACATAAGAAGACATAAAATGAACATTGAATAATAAAAATAAAATAAAAATCTTAAGTAATGAGGAGAGTGGTAGGTTTGGGCCACCATTGTGTAATTTGAAACACAAGTTATCTATTATGTCATGACATCAACTGAGCGAATGAGATCACTATTAGTGGGAGTTCCCAAATTTTAATTATGAGTTATGGGCTGCATATGGGTTTACTGTGTGGGCATTTATTAGAAAGGACTTGGATGTTGAAAACAAGGAGAGTCTCTTGCCACACCATTAAAGAAGTATGGTATCCCTTAATGATGATGTGCAGGAGGTGTTGTGTAATTAGGTAGGAATGGATTTTGCTGTTGTTTAGAAAATAGAGCCTATGATTGCGATGAGGTTTCACTTGTATAATGCCTTGCACAACAACTTATGGCGAGGAGTGTATTAGTCTGCAAAAGCAATCCAGCATTGGAGAATCCCATCTGGTTTCCAAATTGAGGGTTTTTGAAAGCACTAGGTCTACAAATCCAAAGCTGGCATCTAATCTGGAGATGAATGGTGTAGCTTATGTGATGCTTTGAAGGTTGCGAGTTGCATGAGAGGTCTCGGCCTAGTTCAAAGGTTGTAGGTTGGGTCTACCAAGTGCTTTTGCAACATGCCAAATGTCGATATGGGTGCCAAGCAGAGAAAGCAAAGAACCTGCACTGCTCTTCTTTCCAAATGTGGGTCGACCTCTATGCATGTTTGTAAGAATATGAAGGGAAGGCTTGTAAAAGTAACTAGTGTGATGTTTGTGATGGAGACGTTGGAAATATAACACAATCCCAATTTGAACTAGATCATGCCATGGATGTCCAAGAAAAACCTCGACCTTCTTCTTGTCGTTAGGAGCTTCACATGTGTGAGAAGGGTGCTTTGGCATGCTGCAGATTTTGTAATTTATTATCACCAACAATGTTCACACCATGAAACGATTTGTTGCAGAATCTTGAGGTAAGCCTCTTTCCATGATTTCAGGTTTGAAAAAAATAAAAAATAAGAATGGGAAGTTGTACATGGCTAAATCACCTCGTGCTATACTTTATTTCACTTTAAAAACAATTCGGTTGTTATCTATTAAATGAAGACATTTGTTGCGTGTTTTTTTTTCTACTTGTGCCTCTTTTCATATTTGATGCTATGGTAGAACCTTATCTATTTCTCCACACAAAGATATGTTGGCATATAACGCATAATTCATCGACCGATAGGCCCCTTAGGATCAAATTCTTAAAGTATGTGTGTGTTCGATGCATTGTCATTTAAGTGTATTAAAGAAGATTATATATTAATCTGCAACAATTTGGTATGAAACAGAGTCACTTTTATAATGCTATATTTGTATTTGCATTTGGTGGGTGATTGTGGAAGTCTCATAGATTTATAGGTTAAAGAATAATTTCAACTCGTGCGTGGTCAAGCTTAGTTTGGATTAGATATTCCCTTTTTAGTAGCATAGATGCAACAATTTTTTTTGACATTCTCATTTGGCACAAAGAGCTAATAAAAGTTTCAGATCTTAGCCTTATGTCTACAGATTTCATTGCTTGAAAACCTATAAGTCCTCACACAATGTTGATCAGACAAAATAGATGGGTTTCATGCGATTATTACTTTTATTATCATTTTGCTGGTTATTGCATTTTTAGTACTTATCAGGCCATTGAATGGAGGCAGTGTGACACCACTAGAAGCAAAGCAGTTGATTGTTTGTGAATGCACATTGGCTGAGTGAAATTATGGGTAAAAAGTTAAAAGTAATGGAGGTGCTAAAGAATAACAACAGTCTGCATAGAAGCATAGGTATTGTCATTGGGCAACGCATTTTAAACTACGTATTTATACCCCTCACACACCTATATACATCCCATTCATGCATGTGTATAATAATTTTTATAAAGGATACTCTGTATTCAATGGAAAAGGAAATAAATGTTAGCTGAGATATTTTATAATTGTTCTCATAACCACATCACTAAAAATATTTATACAAATTAAGGTAAATTGGTACTAACAATTAAATAGTACATATTTAATGTATAAAAACTAATAAGAGAGTAATTTCAATAGTAGTAATAGTGACAACTATGATCAAAGCACAATCAAGACCATTGTTAGAAATAACATCTAGTGAAACAAAATTGAATATGATTCATGTTGATTAAATTTTGTTTGAAAAAGAATCTTTGTAGATGCACCATATTTTTACAATCTCAATCTTTGCTGAGTTTGCTAAGAAAAGAAAATCAAATCCAATATGGTAAATATGAATTAGATCCATGCTTTAAGCAACTCATACCTTTTGGTATGCTGGTTCAAGATTACTGATTTTTTTTTACAATTGATAAAGATCAATCTTCCAAATAATATGTACATTTTTTTTAGGGGTTTTATTTTGACTTTGAATGCTTTATAATTGTTGAAATGATTAAAAAATAAATTCAAAACAGTAAATTTATTTGGTTAGCTGAAAATAAGCTGAAAGAATAGGCATCACTATTTTTGTTTGGTGTGTGTAAAGCCCCAGATGAACAATGTACCTGCTATTTAGAATCTTTTATGAAAATAAAATAAAATGTGGGAGTATTCTAGTATTTAAATTGATAGTTATGATGGTAGTTAGGGTTAACATGGACAATTTTAATGTTAACGAGGAAGTGAGTAGGTAAAACTATTTTTCTATTTGTTAGTGTTTTATATAAAAAAAATCTATTATAAATATCTTAGATATAGCGAAAGATACAAATCTTGATATGCATGGTTAATATTTATCATAGCATGAAAATTATAAGCTATGGAATTCTATTATGCGATCAATTTGATATAAATGAAGACGTCCAGTTTTAGATAGGAGAATAGTATAAGGTTGCTTGATCTAAATCTCACTATATAAATATCATTATTAATCCAATTATAATGGTTAAATTGATCGAAGCTTAGGGTGAAATTATGTTTAGCAAATGATTATTCAGCATACAAAATGAGTGTATTTTTCTATCTTCTAAATATCTATTTGATTTACACTAATTATTTCTAGTATCTTGCTATACTCTGTGACACATATTAGATCATGAGGTAGAATTTTTAAATGTTTATAATGGTTATAAAAAAAAGAAAATGTAAATAATTGTCAACAATTATTCTCATAGGTTTATAATGGGCTAAGTTAGAGTAAAAACTGCTCACATGCTTTAGAAGTCTTTCAAAGGCTTTATGGGTTTTATTCCTTGTCCTTTCACCTTTCCAAAACATATTGAATTTTAAAATTTGGATAAGAGATGTAAAAGTTATGACTGTTCATATAGTGCCCTTTTTCTGCTAAAATCAATAAGCTATAAATTGTTGGATAATTCAGATATTATAGTTTGGGTTATTTTCTTGAATAAATTATTTTGTATTATCATTATAATAACCATGATGATTACAAATTTTGTCTTAAAGACCTTATGGTTAGGTTATTGTTATATTACTATCATTGCATATAGAAATAAATTTATTATATTCATATAGTATTAAATAGTTTTTGAAATTCTAGTTAATTATTTGATTAATATTACAAATAATAGCATCTTAAAAGTCATTTAACCCTGTGAGAAGGTAGATGGAATAGGAGATTATATGGATGGGAATTATATGGATCTATATTATAATCAATTGTGGATTTGTGTACGAGAATGAGGTAGCATGGGTTATATACTTCTTATCATATCAATTTAGGAGGTTAGATAGATTAACCATAGTTGTCTGCTCTATGTATTTATTAAGCTATTGAAAAAAAATAGTCTTGAATCAAATCTAGATGATTTATGTATTGTTGGTCAATTAGATATGAGTTGAAGTAAACCCAAAGTGTCGAACTACGATGCCTCTTCGAAATATATACGTAGGCAAGACCGTTTGAAACGAGCCCCCGAGGATTAGGTATAGCCCCTAGGATTTGTTCTCTTTTTATTCTTGTGATGATTACTGATATATATATATATGTATGTATGTTATTGTTGACATGGGATTTATATAGTGTTTCAAATTCATTTTGGGTTGGTTGAACTATCTAAGTCTACCTCAGAGATGTGGATTCCATGTCTCCTATCGAACTGACCATGATGGTCTAAACCTTTTAGCTATCTAACTAAAGTAATTATAGTTTATGATTGGTCAAAAGTTGTATGCCTTCTTGTAGTGCCTGCTTAGGTAGAAAACTTTGAGAGTTTTGCAAGCCTAAGTGGACGAAATTTGGAATTTGTGTTTTATCCTTGACTATGTTTTGAGTGTTAAATTTAGGGCATTACATAACCAGAGTCAATGATAATGCAAAACCTAAGAAAGATAAATGGTAAAATATGAAACACAAATGCTTTAACAGTTATCTTTATATGTATGAAGAGAGTGATGTTTGAACATAAGATTATTTAGTTTGTGTATGTGTTATCTTTTTAGTTTGTTGCATTTCAATTGAGATTATCTTTTGTAACAGTTTAGAGAGTTACATCTATTCTAGAGTGAGCGATATAAGAAAGTAGAGGAGTAAGAAGCACAAAATTACAAACTATGCAAGGGAGTTAGAGTTTAAAAACATCTCATATCTCTTAAGCGTTTACAACATTAACATTCTCATGCACAACAAAGTGAAAACTACACTCATGTTTGAACTATGACACAATAGAAAGCTTACAAATGAAAAACAGTAAGAGTTTAACAAAGCTCACATATATTGTCTATGACGAACTCATTGATAGGCATAAATATTTGTCGATTGATGAAGCAAAAACATATGAAAATGATGAAAAAACCTTCTAAAAATAGAAACTTTAGTGACTAATAATGCCGAACCTATGAGAATAAGATATCCAGAGTGAATGACAATGTAGAAGCTATGAGAATAAGATAACTAGAGTGAATGATAATGCAAAACCTATGAGAATAATATAACTAGAGTGAATGATAATGCATAACCTATGAGAATAAGATGAGCAAAGTGAATGATAATGTAGGACCTATGAAACAAAAAGGGTAAACCATGACCAATATTTACCATATAAATGATAATGCAAAACCTATGAGACTACGATAAACAAAGTGAATGATAATGAAAAACCTATCAAACAAAAATGTTAAACTATGAATATAATATTTGCAATATAAACCCTACTAAAACATAAAGGCTAAACTATGACTGTAACATTTTCAATATAAACCCTAGGGAAATGGAGATGGTAAACTATGACTGTAATATTTGCAATATAAACCCTAGGGAAATCAAAATGGTAAACTATGGTTGTAACATTTGTAATATAAACCTTTGGGAAACAAAAATGGTAAATTGTGACTACAATATTTGCAATATAAACCCTAGGGAATGTATATGCTAACGAATGATTGTATTATTTGGAAAATAAACCCTAGGGAAAGCTTTAAATGGTAAACCATGACTGTAATATTTGCATTATAAACCCTATGGAACACATATGCTAACCTATGACTGCAATATTTGCAATATAAACCCTCAAAATACATAAAGAAACACCTATGACTGTAATATTTGCAATATAAACCCTAGGGAAACATAAACAAAAACCTATGACTGTAATGGCTGTAATGAATATCAATATAAAGCTTAGAAATGGAAAATAGTAATGGCTGTAATGAAGAACAATATAAAGTAAATGAATGGAAAAGTGTGAAAAAGAAAACCTAGAACAATATGGATGCTGGTGCACTGGAATCTGAGCTGTTGCCTCCCCTTGATGTTAACTCGTTCAATTCTATGCTTGTCACTCCTCCTTTTCTTATGTCACTCACTGTAGAATAACTGAATACTTGTTGGTTTTCATGGCTATTTGAATTGGGAATTATTTGAATTTGATTGATGCTTGTTTGGTGTGGTGAAATAAATTGCTGTCCTATTTTGAATTTGAATTTTGTTTCGTATGAATTGATCAATCAACCATTAATTCTTGACTTGATTGGTTTGGTGGATTGTTTGAAATTGTTTCCATGTTTTTGTTTTGAATAATGGTGGCCTTATAGGAGTGTTAAATGGATGCAGGTGGGATATTTGGGTTTGGCTCCAATACGTGCGCACCCTACTTGGCGAGATGAGATAGATTCAAGTTGATACGTGTTGTAGGTCTCATGGTAGATGAGACAGATGAATGCATTTGTGTGTTGGTTTGGTTATGCTACGATGGGAAACATTGTTGTAATGGGTTCGCCAGTCAATCAAAGATGGGTCAGATGGGTTTCAAAGTTGTTGACTTGGCACCTTGTTTATATTGTGTAGTTGTGATTAATGTGAAAGTGACACCTGCATTGGTGCGAAAGTTGGGTTTACTAGTTTATGGGGAAGGGTGCATATCTTAATGTTTGGGCTGTTTAAATTCCATGTCAAAATGCTACTTGTTATATGTCAGATACAAGTTGGATACACTTCATCATGTTTGGCTGCCAGCGTGTATTTGTTTTGTTTTGAAATTAATGCTATTAAGTGTGAATTTTATATCTGATTTATGTTTGATGTAATCATGCCTATTTATGGATGAAATTATTTTTAAGTTGTGGAGGACCGACATATAGGTGTGGGCCCCAATGAGCACATGTCCCATCACACGTTAGGGCCCCTGCTTACATATCGGCTCTTCTCCCCTATTTAGGGTGAATAAGGTGCATAAAATAATACATTCAGATCCTTTAAAAAAAATAAAAAATACAAAAACCTAATATTCATATCAAAAGACAACCAAAATATTAGAAAAAAAGCC
>CM021101.1:375973388-376019966 GCA_007115665.2 Sequoiadendron giganteum
TATAATAACCATGATGATTACAAATTTTGTCTTAAAGACCTTATGGTTAGGTTATTGTTATATTACTATCATTGCATATAGAAATAAATTTATTATATTCATATAGTATTAAATAGTTTTTGAAATTCTAGTTAATTATTTGATTAATATTACAAATAATAGCATCTTAAAAGTCATTTAACCCTGTGAGAAGGTAGATGGAATAGGAGATTATATGGATGGGAATTATATGGATCTATATTATAATCAATTGTGGATTTGTGTACGAGAATGAGGTAGCATGGGTTATATACTTCTTATCATATCAATTTAGGAGGTTAGATAGATTAACCATAGTTGTCTGCTCTATGTATTTATTAAGCTATTGAAAAAAAATAGTCTTGAATCAAATCTAGATGATTTATGTATTGTTGGTCAATTAGATATGAGTTGAAGTAAACCCAAAGTGTCGAACTACGATGCCTCTTCGAAATATATACGTAGGCAAGACCGTTTGAAACGAGCCCCCGAGGATTAGGTATAGCCCCTAGGATTTGTTCTCTTTTTATTCTTGTGATGATTACTGATATATATATATATGTATGTATGTTATTGTTGACATGGGATTTATATAGTGTTTCAAATTCATTTTGGGTTGGTTGAACTATCTAAGTCTACCTCAGAGATGTGGATTCCATGTCTCCTATCGAACTGACCATGATGGTCTAAACCTTTTAGCTATCTAACTAAAGTAATTATAGTTTATGATTGGTCAAAAGTTGTATGCCTTCTTGTAGTGCCTGCTTAGGTAGAAAACTTTGAGAGTTTTGCAAGCCTAAGTGGACGAAATTTGGAATTTGTGTTTTATCCTTGACTATGTTTTGAGTGTTAAATTTAGGGCATTACATAACCAGAGTCAATGATAATGCAAAACCTAAGAAAGATAAATGGTAAAATATGAAACACAAATGCTTTAACAGTTATCTTTATATGTATGAAGAGAGTGATGTTTGAACATAAGATTATTTAGTTTGTGTATGTGTTATCTTTTTAGTTTGTTGCATTTCAATTGAGATTATCTTTTGTAACAGTTTAGAGAGTTACATCTATTCTAGAGTGAGCGATATAAGAAAGTAGAGGAGTAAGAAGCACAAAATTACAAACTATGCAAGGGAGTTAGAGTTTAAAAACATCTCATATCTCTTAAGCGTTTACAACATTAACATTCTCATGCACAACAAAGTGAAAACTACACTCATGTTTGAACTATGACACAATAGAAAGCTTACAAATGAAAAACAGTAAGAGTTTAACAAAGCTCACATATATTGTCTATGACGAACTCATTGATAGGCATAAATATTTGTCGATTGATGAAGCAAAAACATATGAAAATGATGAAAAAACCTTCTAAAAATAGAAACTTTAGTGACTAATAATGCCGAACCTATGAGAATAAGATATCCAGAGTGAATGACAATGTAGAAGCTATGAGAATAAGATAACTAGAGTGAATGATAATGCAAAACCTATGAGAATAATATAACTAGAGTGAATGATAATGCATAACCTATGAGAATAAGATGAGCAAAGTGAATGATAATGTAGGACCTATGAAACAAAAAGGGTAAACCATGACCAATATTTACCATATAAATGATAATGCAAAACCTATGAGACTACGATAAACAAAGTGAATGATAATGAAAAACCTATCAAACAAAAATGTTAAACTATGAATATAATATTTGCAATATAAACCCTACTAAAACATAAAGGCTAAACTATGACTGTAACATTTTCAATATAAACCCTAGGGAAATGGAGATGGTAAACTATGACTGTAATATTTGCAATATAAACCCTAGGGAAATCAAAATGGTAAACTATGGTTGTAACATTTGTAATATAAACCTTTGGGAAACAAAAATGGTAAATTGTGACTACAATATTTGCAATATAAACCCTAGGGAATGTATATGCTAACGAATGATTGTATTATTTGGAAAATAAACCCTAGGGAAAGCTTTAAATGGTAAACCATGACTGTAATATTTGCATTATAAACCCTATGGAACACATATGCTAACCTATGACTGCAATATTTGCAATATAAACCCTCAAAATACATAAAGAAACACCTATGACTGTAATATTTGCAATATAAACCCTAGGGAAACATAAACAAAAACCTATGACTGTAATGGCTGTAATGAATATCAATATAAAGCTTAGAAATGGAAAATAGTAATGGCTGTAATGAAGAACAATATAAAGTAAATGAATGGAAAAGTGTGAAAAAGAAAACCTAGAACAATATGGATGCTGGTGCACTGGAATCTGAGCTGTTGCCTCCCCTTGATGTTAACTCGTTCAATTCTATGCTTGTCACTCCTCCTTTTCTTATGTCACTCACTGTAGAATAACTGAATACTTGTTGGTTTTCATGGCTATTTGAATTGGGAATTATTTGAATTTGATTGATGCTTGTTTGGTGTGGTGAAATAAATTGCTGTCCTATTTTGAATTTGAATTTTGTTTCGTATGAATTGATCAATCAACCATTAATTCTTGACTTGATTGGTTTGGTGGATTGTTTGAAATTGTTTCCATGTTTTTGTTTTGAATAATGGTGGCCTTATAGGAGTGTTAAATGGATGCAGGTGGGATATTTGGGTTTGGCTCCAATACGTGCGCACCCTACTTGGCGAGATGAGATAGATTCAAGTTGATACGTGTTGTAGGTCTCATGGTAGATGAGACAGATGAATGCATTTGTGTGTTGGTTTGGTTATGCTACGATGGGAAACATTGTTGTAATGGGTTCGCCAGTCAATCAAAGATGGGTCAGATGGGTTTCAAAGTTGTTGACTTGGCACCTTGTTTATATTGTGTAGTTGTGATTAATGTGAAAGTGACACCTGCATTGGTGCGAAAGTTGGGTTTACTAGTTTATGGGGAAGGGTGCATATCTTAATGTTTGGGCTGTTTAAATTCCATGTCAAAATGCTACTTGTTATATGTCAGATACAAGTTGGATACACTTCATCATGTTTGGCTGCCAGCGTGTATTTGTTTTGTTTTGAAATTAATGCTATTAAGTGTGAATTTTATATCTGATTTATGTTTGATGTAATCATGCCTATTTATGGATGAAATTATTTTTAAGTTGTGGAGGACCGACATATAGGTGTGGGCCCCAATGAGCACATGTCCCATCACACGTTAGGGCCCCTGCTTACATATCGGCTCTTCTCCCCTATTTAGGGTGAATAAGGTGCATAAAATAATACATTCAGATCCTTTAAAAAAAATAAAAAATACAAAAACCTAATATTCATATCAAAAGACAACCAAAATATTAGAAAAAAAGCCCTAATCGCAATGAGGCTCATTTGCATAGGAAGTTTGTACGTGGCGGCTAGAGGAGAGGGTCAGTTTGCAGCAATAGAGATAAATCAAGTATGGCAGCTGGGTTTGGAGGTGAAGCTCATGCCCTGGTCACAAAGGTTTTTTTTTAAATTTATTTATTTTGTGTTCCTACGTCCTTTGGAAACTCTACTACAGGCTACACGAGAAGGGAAAGAGGAGACTAAATGAGTTGCCGGTGTTGATTTAAACCCCACACCTCTTCCCCTCTCTTCTCTGGTTTTTTTTTTTTGCACATGTATAAATTATTTTGGGTTTATATGTTATTTGCTTTTCTTCTTTTATTTTATTTATATTTAAGTTTTCTTCTATTATTTTAACTTTTGTTCATTTAGCATTCATTCTTGGAAAATCTTATTATTTTATTTTGAAACTTTCTGCTAGTAAATTTTCCATTTATTTTATAGTGTGGATTTCATTTTGACCCAGTTAAAACCTCCCTTGCAGGCATGGAAAGGAAGATAAGTAATTTCAGAAGACTCCTAATTTGATTCATTACAAGAATAATGTCAATGTATTTATGCATATTTGGATAAATCTCCTTTTTATTTTCCCTTATATTTTTGTCCCCAAATTTAGTCTGCAGCATGGGGAGAACTTTGGAATCCCCTTTCAACTAATATTAGGATCCACCTTTCAGAACATGGGACATATTTAGGAGCAGCCATACTCATGTTATTTTTCTGTATTACAACTGACATTACGCCTGTAGCAAAATATTTTATTTTTATTGCTATATATTGTGCAAGCCCACATTTGGGATTGTATTTTTCCTCTAACCCTTAACACCCGATTTGTCTTTCCATTATATGACTACAAACATTCAACTTGTGGTTTATTTTTGTAACAATAGATACCTGGAATTGTTAGAGAGCAACAGACATGGAACATGGCCCAACCATTACAACGAGATATATTTTTTTCCCAGTTTGGTAATGTAAATCTTCCTCTGCCAAGGTAATAGAAAACAAAGTTTATTCATAACTAAGGTTAATTTATTTCTACGATAGCCATGCACAGGAAATTAAATAAGTTTAATCATTTCTACTTTACAACCACCTTAGTCATTTATGTTTGATGCAATTAACAGACCACTTCATGCAATAGTAAATCTAACATAATGTATTCTTGCAGCTACCAAATTCATAGTTAAATGTAAATATTTTCTTTTTCATGCATAATAAAACTTATGGAACTCATTTTATTTCTGAAGTAAGCACAAGATAGGAATCATGATTTACTTTCTTTTTGTTTTGTTTCAGCAAGCTACAATACAAAGGTTTACATGGAAGCTCAAAGCAAATAATTCTTTTACTATGAGCATTTCAATTCACACAGATCCTTGCATTTCAAATTTAAACATGTTTTTTTTATAAAATCAACAACCCATTCTTTTGTATGCCACATGATTACTTCATATCTTTCAGAACTAGAAATAAGCATGACACTTACTTGAACATGAAACATCTATCTCTGCAAAGATGGGATAAAACACACTCTCATTTGGGAAAAATAATTTTTACATTTTACTCTCTTGCTTGAGCAAGACACATGTTACCACATAATTTTTGACACAACAACCTGGGAATAGTATAACTCTTTAAATCTGCAATTACTTAGAACATTCTTCCAAATCCGAAAGTTTCTCAAATCTTCCAACTTGCACAGAAGACATTTTTTTTTTCCAAAGCCTATGGGGTGCTCACCACCCAACTGTTGGATAACCAACCACCCCCAAGCTGGGAGGCTACCAAACTGACTTGGGTAACACACAAACAACCCTTCTCGAACAAAAAACACAATTTCACCACTAAACACATGAAAAACATTCATTTAAACAGGGCAAAACATTACACAAAAACCATTTTAATGGATTTCATGGGGAGAGGCTGAAAGGATCACAACCATGGGGGATTATTAGCATTAAATGCATCAAGAAACCTTCTCAAACAACAATCTTCTCATTTTTTTTCTCACCCAAATTTCACATTTTCACCAAAAGGGTACTCACACCCATTATTTTCATAGCTGAAAACACACCATTTTTTTCAGAATTAAAATATGAGCCCCACATGGGGATCTCTTCCCTTCCATCCTCTACATGATGGGTTTCTCACAACCAAAAATGGGGAGCCAACCCTATAATGCAACTTACATCAAACGCACTAACACAACAAAAAATCTAAACAAAACAACCAAGTAACACAATTTAGATTTCACACATACAATCAAACAAAATAGTAGAAAGAAGATCCTATAAATTTTGAAAGGGGTTTGCTGCTTTCTTCCTCAATCCTTCCTTCCACTTCTTCCAGTTCTGCTTATCATTCTCCCCCATTTTCCAAAAAAAACTAGAATGAATGAATACTTCTCCAAATTTTCTTTTAATTTCTTCTCAAGAAAACTCCCAACTACCATGTCCTCTTTTCATTTAAGAGGTATGGTGTTCACATGGGTTGTCATACCCTCATTTTCGTCACCCCTTTTACAAGCAATGTAAGAGGGGTCATAAATGAAGTATGGCCAAAATTATGGTCTAAAAATAACCCCCAACGCTTAGGTCATATGCCTAGGGTCTCTAAAAGGTACAAATTAACCCAAAATTAAGACATTATTGACCCCTTAAAATGAAATAAACTAAAAAATCCAAATTTCTATTTTAGATCACATTGATTTCAAACAATTCAAACATTTACACCCTTAACCCCAACATACACATTATAAAACACATAACTTTTAATACAATATAAGACTCTAGCCCTTCCTTACAGCTAAGTCAGGCGTTACAGGGTCACACAAAGGTCATTTTGGTTGCCTCCAATTTCCATGGCTATGGAAGGTTAATCTGCACACTCCATGTAAACGTTATTCCAATTTCCAAGAGAGTTAAATCAAAACACATACATACAATGAATCATAATACACATACATGTTTCTCACACTTAATACACATATAAGCGTAATCCATGTTTACATTTTCCCTTATAGAATTCAAACACTATATTGTTATAGTTTAAAACAACGCTAGTTTCACTTCTAAAACATTAAATCACAATGCTAATAGTCACTTGCATAATAATTCAATTATTTGTCTTGAATCAAAACAATATCATATGCATCACATTGCATGGGAACTCCAAAAATTCACTTTAGATTAAAATGATATCACAAAGCATATTGTTTCAACCTTCATAACATTCAAAATATCAGTTTGATCAACTAGCATACTCATAAAATTATGATTCACATAGTAAATAATATAATAAGCATGTTAACAATTAACCTAATGTTCATAATCAACCATCTTCCTAACGTGGGCAAAAGAAAAATGTAACCAAGCATAGCCACGTGGATAACAACAAAAGACGGGGTTTGTGTGTCCATTTGACAATGGGCCTCACATTTCTCTCCTTTCCGCTTCTCTTTTATCACATACCTATGTCCTTTCTCATTCTCTTCCTCTAACTACTTCATGCCTTCCAAAAGACATTTTTTGTTATGAAACAAATTGCATAATAATAATATAATCGGAAATATGTTGTAAATACTTGATAATAAAATGCCACTTTGAGGGGGAAACCTCCAATAATTTTCAATAAGAATGCAATACTCAACATGATGATAATAATCTACCTATACCTCCTATATATACCATATTTATGCCTAAGATATCACCTAGATTGACCTAGATTACCCTATATAGCCTTAGGCCGACCTAAATAACTAAATAACAATATAATAATGATAATGTTAATTAAGAGTTAAGGTAGCCACAAGTTGACTACTCATAATACTACACACACTATAGGGGTAGGTGCAAAAATTTCCCTCCTCTTTACAAAAGCATTATCCTTAATTCTAACTTTTTCTTTTTCTTCTTCTTCATCTCTTTTTTTACTTCCACTTCTTTTATTCTTCTTGTTCCTGCTCTTTTTCTTGTTCTTGCTCTTTCTATTTCTCTTGCTCTTACTCCTCTTTTGTTCTTGCTTTTTTTTATCTTTCTCTTTCTCTTGCTCTCGCTCGTAGTCTTGCTCTTTTTTTTTTCTATTTCTCTTGCCCTTGCCCCTTCTCTTGTTCTTGCTCTTGTTCTTACTCTTGTTCTTTCTATTTCTCTTGCTCTTTTTCTTGTTCTACTTCTTATTTTTTTGTTTTTTATGACTACTTTTTGTTGTGAAGAAGTTATAAAAAGATATTTTTACAATAAATCACACAAATAAAGTCAAAATACTCTAATTTTTTTTTGAAACTTACCAAGATCTAGGTTGCACTTTCCTAGAAAAATCTCTCAAAAATTTGGTGTTTTGTAGCCTTGCGAGTGAATTTGTTAGACACCCTAATTTTGAAATAAATCACTTAATTATGCTCTAATTACTCTAAATTTTTAATATAGGCTTATCTCTTACTTCTTCAAAAACCCACTACAAATTAGGAATAAATTCAATAAGATTTAGAAGATATGTTCTTTCCAAATAAATTAGGCATAAACCCTAATTCTTTAATAAATGACTCAATTCTGTTCCAATTATTTTGAAATATGGATTGTAGTTACTTGAATATGCCAATAAAAAAGTATTTAAAAATAAGAAAAATTAACCAAAATTTAGGAGATATGTTTTTCGTAAAATTGCCTCCAAAATTGAAAAAAATGCTTTTTCATCACAGTGCCAAGATCATGCTCTGATCAACTTGTTATGAAACAACTTGCACAATAATAATATAATCTGAAATATATTGTAAATACTTGATAATAATATGCCACTTTGAAGGGGAAACCTCCTAATCCACTTTGAGGTGGATACTTCCAATAGTCTTCAATAAGAATGCAATACTCAACATGATGATAATAACCTACCTATACCTCCTATATATACCATACTTATGCCTATGATATCACCTAGGTCGACCTAGATAACCCTATATAAACCTTAGGATAACTTGAATAATTAAATAATAATATAATATGACTTAATTAGGAGTTAAGGTAGCCACAAGCTGACTACTCATAAAACTATATACATTGTAGGGGTAGGGGCATAACATGTTAGATTGTTCTACAATTGTTGGAGAATGCTAAGATCATAGAGGTTGAATTGATAACCTTCCAAAAGTGAAAATATGAGCATAATTGTATGTCTATCCATATCAAATGAAGAATGTAAATATACAATGATGAACCTTTCTTATATAGGCAAGGTAGATGAGGTGAGAAGGTAGGAGACAATGATTGACTACCCCTCCAAATGTGCAACACTTGTGAGCTCACTTGACAAGTGTGTGAGAAAGTATCAAATATTCATGTAGGTATCTCAAATAATTCTTAGGCACGTATCTTAATACTATGAAGTGAGACAAAAGCCTAAAAACCTAAGTGTCGATAAAAAAATTGAGATTAATCATAAAAGAGGTAATGAACTAATATAGTAACCACAAAAAATACAATTCAAAACCAAACACAATCCAAATCGACCAATGGAGTACAATCAACACAAATAACTAAATTAATAAAAAAATACAATTACCTTCACCGTGTCAATGTGATTTACCTCCATTGTTCTTCTTTGCCTTTCTTCGCTCTCAGATTATGTAATGCACTTCTTTGCTTCAAGTTCAAGTGTGTGAATGAGATCAATGTATGCAAAGTGTGAACATGATCATAACCTAAGCTAAAAATGATTGAATTACAAGAATTAAACCAAGATTCAACTAATTAAGTCATGATCCCAATGAAATTCTTGAAAATATTAATCTAAGAAGTCATTAAACATGAAATAAACCATGAATGGATAATGAAAACCTAATTTAATACATAAAAATTCATCCCATTGGGGGATTGGTGCTGAATTGATGTGGAATGTCAACCCTTTCCCAATCCCTTGGTTGAAACAAGCTTGAATATGGATACCATTGATTGAAAATGAATGCAAGATTTAGCTAAAATGGATGAAAATAGATGAAATGCTCACATGAATGCTCTAAAATTGACTATAATGTAGATGTTCCCAATGAATGTGGATCATTTTTTCAAGAAATGGAGGCTATTTATAGGAAAAATGAGTGAATCAATGACCAAGATCAATTTTCTTAATCAATGGATGCAAATTGAGGAGAGGAAATGACATGGATCAAGAATTAAATCCATGAAGGAGATTGAAAGCTGACAAGGATTGGTGAATTTAATCAATAGTTCAAATTGATTTGAAGAAACACAAATCCTAAAATTTAGGAGGAATGTGCAAGATATTTTCATTTAAGAGGGAATTTAAATGGAGGAATATTCCATGAGAATATTCTTTTGCAAGTGGGAGAAATTGGAGGGATGAAGATGAAGGAAATTAGTTAATTAAATAATTAAAATATTATTTAATTGTATATGATGGATGAATTTAGGGATTTAATTAAATAATTGGCCCATTTAATTAAAAAGAAGAATTAATGACATTTAATTAAACCATTAAGATTATTTAATCAAATGAGAAGACTTAGGAAATTAAATTAAACAATTCATATTATTTAATCAAACATGATGAAAATTAGTATGAAAGGGGATGAATTAATCTTAATAAAATTGATTATCCGATTAATATAAGAGAATGATGAATTAAATTAAGCAATTAAGATTATTTAATTAAATTATCTAAAATATGTGAATTAGGATGAAAAATGTGTTAATAATCAAATTTAGATGTGCAATATTGATCAAGATGATTTTAAGTGTCTACACAAAGTGCCAAAGTTCGTGGTTAGCCATTTAAGAGATATGAGGGCTGATTTTATAGAAATGATTGATTTGGATGGATGATCAGGATTAAGAGGTGGATTATCAAGATCAAGGGTCAAGAATCTTTGAGAGGAATTGATGAATAAGTTAGCTGACAATAACTGGCTACAAGATTTCAGTTGATTGTTTGCATGCAAAATTAATTGAAGAGTTAAGGGATTTGATTGTTTCGTTAACTCACACTAAGTGGGAGTGAACTGATTTGATTGAGGAGAGAAGTGGAATTGATTAGTCAGTTGATTGAGAGAAAGTGTTTGTTAAGAACGAGGTGGAAATGCATGAGATTAATAATTAATTGAATTAATTAATTATTAGAGGAATGTGCAAGTGGAAATTTATTAAATAAATAAAAATAAGTGATTTTATTTATTTTGGAAGAAGGTAATATTTGAGAAATAAATTAAACTAGCACTCACACCTTAGTGTGCAATGGGTATGCCGAAGAGGTGTGGAATGTCAATTACGAAAAACTTAAGCCTATTTTTTGCATAAATTTGTGTATTACATGAGTTCAATTGGTTGGCCATTTAGAAAAAATGATATTGTTTGTGCAACAAAGGTCTCTAAAAATGAGTGAAAGAAAACCTCTGAATCAAGAAGACAATGAAGGTCTATGAAGAGGGATGTACGAGAGATAGGGAGAGAGATTGATGGGTAGATAGAGGGATAAATTTCTAGAGATGGAGGGGGAGAGAGGAATATAGAGGTAGATATGAATATAGAGTGAGAGAGGAAGAGTGAAACAAATAGATAGAGGTAGAGATTAATATAGAATGGGAGAGGAAGAGGGAGACAAATAAATAGAGATATAGAGAGATGTAGAGATAGAGTGGGAGAGATATAGAGATATATATGGTGAGATAGAGTGATATAAGGAGATATAGAGAGAAGGTGATAGGGAGAGAGATAAAGAGATATAAAAATAGAGAGACATAGAGAAAGAAAAATAGAGATGGAGAGAGAGACACATAAATGGAAATAGAAATAAATAGATATAGAGATATATGGGAAGATAAATGGAGAGAGACGTTAAGATATAAAGATAGATAGGGAATAAGGAGAGAGAAAGAGAGGGAGAGATGGGGAGAGATAGAGAGAGGGCGAGAGAAAGGGAGATAAATAGGTAGACGAGAGAGAGAGAAGATGGGGAAGAGGGAGATATATGTAGAGAGTGAGAGAGAAGAAGAGGGGGAGAGAGGGAGAGGGAGAGGGAGATATAGATAGAGGGTGATATAGAGAGATAGAGAGGGATAGGAAAAGAGATAAAGATATAGGGAGATAGATAGTTAGGGAGATATATGTAGAGAAGGATATGGATAGAAAGAGATAGAGATATGAGTGAGAGGGAGATCGAGAAAGAAATAAAGATAAAGATATAGTAGAAGAGATGGATGGAGAGATAGAGTGAATAAGATAGAGAGATGGAGACATTTCTAGAGATAGGGAGAGAAATGGATGGGTAGAGAGAGGGAGACATTTCTAGAGATGGAGGGGGAGAGAGGAATATAGAGGTGAAGATGAATATAGAGTGAGAGAGGAAGAGTAAGATAAATAGATAGAGGTAGATATGAATATAGAACGAGAGAGGAAGAGGGAGAGAAATAGATAGAGACATAGAAAGAGAGAGGAATAAGTAAAGAGAGAGAGAGATAGGGAGATAGAGGGGGAGAGATAGAGAGGCATAGATAGAGAGATAAAGAGGAAGAGGGAGAGATAGAGAGATACATGGTGAGATAGAGTGATATAAAGAGAAATATAAGGAGATATAGAGAGGGGGAGAGGGAGAGAGATAAAGAGATATAAAAATAGAGAGAAGTAGAGAAAGACAAATAGAAATGGAGATAGAGAGAGAGAGGGGGGAGAGAGAGATGGGAAGAGAAAAAATAAATATAGAGATATATGGGAAGACAAAGGGGGAAAGAGGTTGATATGTAAAGATAAAAAGGGAATAGGGAGGGATAAAGAGAGGGAAAGATGGGAAGAGATAGAGGGTCAGGAGGGAGAGAGATAGGTAGAGGAGGGAGAGAGAAAATATGGGGAAGAGGGAGATTTATGTAGAGAGGGAGAGAGAAGGGGGGAGAGAGGGAGAGGGAGAGAGAGATAAAGATAGAGGGTGATATAGAGAGATAGAGAGGGATAGGAAAATAGATAAAGAGATAAGGAGATAGATATATAGGGAGATATACGTAGAGAAGGATATGGATAGAAAGAGATAGAGAGATGAATAAGAGGGAGGTTGGGTGAGAAATAAAGATAAAGATATAGAGTAGAAGAGATTAAGGGAGATATGAAGTGAATAAGATAGACAAAGAAGAAGGGGGAGAGAGGGAAAGGATATAGATGTAGCTCAAGATATAAATAGAAAGAGATAGAGATGAGTGAGGGAGAGAGAGAAAGAGATAGAGGTATAGACATAATGAGATATAGATAGAGAGGGGGAGTGAGAGGTAGGGAGATATAGATAGAGGGGGAAAGAGTGAGAGAGAAATAAGATGATAAAGATAAATAATAGAAAGAGCTATAGATAGATGAAAAGATAGAGAGATAGAGATAGAGGTAGGGAAGGAGAAAGAGGGAGTGTGTGTATATGACTGAGAGAGAGATATGAAGATAAATAGAGGGATATATATATTTATAAATAGATAGAGGGGGGAGAGGGGGGAGAGGGGGGGAGAAATAGAGAGAGGAGAGAGAAGTAGAGAGAAATAGAAAGAGGGAGTGATAGGGAGAGAGGGAGAGATAGGGAAAGAGATAGATATAACTTGAGAAATATAGAAGTGGTGTGGGAAAGATAGATAAACATATAGAGGGAGCGATGGAAGGAGAGAGAAAGAGGGATAGGGAGAAATAGAAATAGAAAGAGGGAGATGATGAGAGAGGGGGAGATGGAGAGATATAAAGATAAAGATATAGGAAGTGATATAGAGAGAGGTAGAGAGAGATGAATATGTAGAGGGGACAAGAGTGAGAGATACATGAGGTGATAGAGAAAAGTAGTAGAGAGGGGGCAGAGGTAGATAGATAGAGATAAGATGGAAGGAAAAGGGAGTGTATGTATATAATATTTATATTTAATAATATGCATTATATTTCATATAATATGTAATAATAAATATAAATTGAATATATTTTTTAATAAATATAATATATATTTTTTAATAAATATAATATATATTTCAAAAATAAATATTAAACTTATAATATATTTAATATTTTAATCTTTTTTATTAAATATAATATATATTTTAAACATAAATATAGATAAATACTAGGTTTATAATATATTTAAATAGTAATATATTAAAAAAAAAAAATATTATTTATATTTAATAATGTATAGTATAAATAAATATTATGTTAAAAATAATTAAATATATACAATATAATTTTATTTCATAATATTAAATTAAGAAAATTCTAGAAAATTATATTTTATAATCTAAATTAAAAAATAAATACCATAAAAATAAAATAATACAAAATATTTTTTAAAAAGAATAGAAATTATTAATTAAAAAATAAAAATAGATAAATATTAAACTTTTAATATATTTCATATTTTAATTAATAATATATGTAAAACATATTAAATATATAATATCTAAATATTGTAATATTATACTAAAAATATTTAAATATATAAAATATAATTCTATTTAATAATATTAAATTAAGCATATTCTAAAAAATATATTTTATAATTTAAAATTAAAAAATATCATAAAAATATATTTTTTGAAAAATAATAGAAAATATAAATTATAACAACTCATATTATATATATTAATAATATAATTTATAGAAATAATATCTCATTATTTGCTTTGTGTTTTATTTTTATTATTAGTTATTCATGAACTTCAACCAATCAAAATTAATTATTTTCTTTTATACATTATATTTGAATTATTTTCTAAAGTTAAATGTATATTTTTTAAATTTTTTAAATTATTTTTCTTGAATATCATTGGCTCAAAAATTTTGAGTGATAAGGACAATTTTCTCAGATCCATTATCACAGTGCCATTTTCCCGCCTCCATTATCAAAGTTTGCAAAATAGTTCCTTTTCCTTTTAAGTAAATTTAATTTCTCTAGTCTATTTACTTTCCCAACACTAATTCTATATGTATTTAGATTACTAAATTGTAAAATGAATTTCTAGTTATTAATTTATTATTAATTTAATTAATCTTAGTTACTTTAAAAGAATAAATGAATTATAAAATTCAAACTAGTTTCTAATATAATTTTAATTAATAAATTTATGCTTAAAAATCATTATTATTAAGTACAAAACTAATACCAATGATTATTATTATTTGGACTAAATTAAATATTATTTTAAAATTAATCATATGAGTTTTACCTAATTTCAAATAGCTATCTTGAAATAAAATACTACTACTAATATTCATTTTTAAGAAAATAAATGAATACATGTAATTTAAAAATAACAGGTAGAATAAACTCAATTAATAATGTGAAAAATTTATTAAGAAATCAAAATAAATATTCACTGTATTTGTTTTCTAAAAATTTAAAGAAACAAAAATTTCAATCATATAATTAGATTCAAATTTTAAATTTAAGCCTCCCAAATTTTAATTTATTATTTAAAAAAAAAAAAACTTCTATTATTCATGAGTTGATTAAAATTTTTTAATCGCCATATATATTTTTCTTACTAGAATGCAATAATCTTCTTTAAAGAAATTTTATATTTCTTATAATTATAATTCTATGGGTAAACTATGGAAATCAAGAGCTATTTGTGTGTTTAAAAATAGTGAAGGTAAAGTTCAGTTGACAATTTCAAAAAAATCTTGGTGATGGTAAAAATAATTAGCGTAGGCTCTTAGGTCATTATAGAGGGAGATTTTCACAAATTCATATAGAGGGAGATTTTGGTCATTATAAATTATATCTTATAAACAAATTTATAAGTTAGTCATGCAAGAGAAATTAAATTAAACTATATTATTTTACTTTTATATTTTTTTTTCTATCAAACTTTTACTAAGAATTAAAAAATAAAATAGTATTGTCAATTTTTTAGAAAATAGATAGTTAATATAAAAATGTATCTTGATTTATTTGTATTGAATAATTAATATAATTTAACTATTATTTTTAAAAATAGACAATAAATACTTTATAAATTTTTAAAATTAAAATTTCATAATATTTTGTTGATTTTTTTTATATGATTAATAATTCTTACCCTAATAATACTTCATTTCATTCACATAGAAATAAAATTCTAGATTTAAATACTTATTTTTGTTATATATATAAATATAATTTACTTTATGATTGGTTATTCAAATTTAAAGAACAATATACCTAATTGAACTAAAAAATACAAAAGTAGGCATGCAAAATAATTTTTGATTTTTTTGAAGTAAAATCTAATGTAATTTTAGAAAATAAAATAATTTGGATGCAAAGAAAAAATAATAAAAAATTTAGTCATATATATATATATATATTCTTAATTTATTCTAAAATTTTAACTAATAATTGTTGAATTATTTAAAAAAATAAAATTTAGTTTTAATTTAATTTATTTGTAGTAGATAATTACTATAATTTAAATGATTATTTTCAAAACTAGATAATAAATACTTTATAAATTTTAGAAATTAAAATTTAGTTTAATTTTATAATTAATTCTAAGCTTTATAAATATTGTTGTGATTTAATTAATTATTTTTTATGATTAATAATTCTAACTCTAATAATACTTCATTTCACATACAGATAGAATTCTAGGTTAAAATACTTATTTTTGTTTGTAATATTTTTCATTAATACTGAATTTATAAACTAATGTTAAGACATTAATAATTCTAATCCTAATAGTACTTAATTTCACATACCAATAAAAATATATACTAACTTTTCTTTGTTTAATATATTTATCATTAATGTCAAATTTATAAACTAATATCAAGAAATAAATAACCTTAACCCCAAGATTTATACTAGAACTATAATTGAACCCTAAACCTAACCCTAATTCAACCCTCAATAGGATTTAATTACGGTTAGGCTTAGAGCGAGAATTTAATTATGGTTAGTGTTAGGGTTAGAATTAGGGTTTAACTAGGGTTAGGGTTAGGATTCAATTATGATTATAGTTAGGATCAAATTTATAAGCTAATATTAATATATTCACAACTCTAATCCTAACCTAACCTTAATCTCCATCCTAGAATGCTAATTAAATCCTAATTGAACCATAACAATAAGGTTCAATAAGAGTTAGGTTTAGGGTTCAGTTACTAGGATAACATTCAATTAATATTATGATTAGGGTCAAGTTCAAGTTACAATTAGGGTTTAGTTAGACTTATTTTGGTTAATCTTACAATTAGGGTTTAACTAGAATGCAAATTGAACTCTAATTTAACCCCAACAACAAGGTTCAATTAGAGTCAGGGTTCAGATTCAATTAGGCTTATGGTTGGAATTAGGGTTCAATTAGGTTTATTTTAGTTAAGTTTACAATTAAGGTTTAATTAGAGTTAGGTTTATGGTTCAATTAGGGCTAGGGTTAGGGTTCATTTAGATTAAGGTTCAAATAGGGTTCAATTAGGTTTCAATTAGGGTTATGATTACTGTTTAATTAGGGTTAGGGTTAATGCTAAGTTAGGATTAAAATTATTAATCTAGAATAAAACCTAGAGCTAAGGTTAGGGCTATGGTAAGTGGTAGGGTTAGGCTTAAATTAGGGTTCAATAAAGGGTAGGGTATAATAATATTGGTTAATTTTTAAGTCATGACCATGCTAGACGTCAATTTGGTTTAAAAGACCCCTTGTCAAAGCCCACAAGGAATTTATTTCTATATACCTTATATATTGTTCATATTTTTTATAATTGTGTTTGACCTCATGAGAATGCTTCAAAGTAAATTACACCTTGCAAATCCACCTACACCTGGAAAACCATTCAATCTCTCAAAATTTGACTAGTATTCTAGAATGATTGTCAAATTGGATATGTCCAAAGCCTTTGATAAGTTGATTTGGCAACTTGTATACCGCATATACCTCTCATCAACTTCAACCACGGGAGTACTAATTTCATAATGAATTGTATTCTTTTTTAATTCGATTAATCATCCCCCATAGGGTCTTCTTCACCAAGTGAGGGATTAAGTTAAAGAGACCCATTATCATGTATTTTTTCAATCAAAATGGTAGAGGCCCTTAGTACATAACTTATCCTAGCCAGTATGTTACACAAATTTACATGACTGCTAATTCTAGCAGCACAAGCCAGTACATACAGTTTGCAGATGCTACCCGACTTACAGGATAGATGAGTTTTTAGAGGAGATGCAAATAAAGACAACTTTTAAATTTATTTTAGTGCCCAATGTGGAGTATCCAAAATTTATTGTTAATTTTGAATATGATATTGAAATATATCATTGAACTGAGATTGACACTACTATTCTGATTCATTGGTGATAATTATTGGATCTGTGTGTAAAATCTAGAGATTTGTGTTTGATTGCAAGAGTTATCTCTTGCGATTTATCAACAAATTATTATTTATGTTCATGGGATTCTTACGCAAGAAAATATATTTATACATTTCTTACAGAGTCTATTACAGTTGATCATAACAAAATAACTTCCAATTTTGAAAAGAATATAACATAGAACCAAATAACAATGAAAATCCCAAACAAAGATTGTCAAGAGTGTATCTCATTTAGCTTTTATTTAATATTTCTCTTTATGTCTGCGATTTCTTGAAGTTTTTTTGATCATCTAAATAATATGTTGATGGATATGTAACACATTTAGTGCACTCATGCCCTAGTTCATCATATTTGGCAAAGAGCATGCCCATCTAGAGATGACATTAGAATTTGGTTATGACTTATCCAAAGATAGTAATGTCGAAAAAATTTTAAATGAGACAAATAGATCTGGAAGGCTAAGGGTATACACATCAATGTCTAAGTTAAACAATTAATACCCTAGACAAATATCAGTTCACACAGTGATGAGTCTATGTAATGCCCCGCCAAGTAACCTTAAAGGAAGTTGCAATTAACGTCTTAAGCGAACTAATTTTTTTTTATAAAGTGCATTTAACATACACCTTCACTTACTAGTTAACAACAACCTCTAAGGCTACAAGGTTAGGATTACTTAAACCCACACATACATATTACATATAACCATAGCCTTATGAAATTTATGAAATCACCATCATACATCATAAGAATATCACATAACATAATAAGATAATCAACCGAGATACAATCTCATAAACATTATCTTCAAACCAATAGTTAAATCACTCATTCCCAGAATGAGGCAATAGTACAAAAGATTACAATTACAAAATTCCACCTCATAAACATAAGAGGGATAAAATAACTTATACAAGTTAAAATATTACAATGCAAGAAATTACAACACGAACCGTGAGTTGTCCATCTAGATGCCTCGCCACCAAGTACAGAAGATCGATGGGGACCCAACGGTTTTGGTGCATGTTCCACCCTACCAATGTGGTACCCGAAGGCCCACCCCCCATGCTAGGAGATAGTAACAAGGTAACATGGAAAAAGATTCTACTACCTCTAACCAAAGGCAAACTCATACTGACTCATACTGTTATAACCAACCAAATGAATTAACAAGTACAACTCATTCACCATACAAGTACGAATCAAATACAATGCATTTGCAAATCTAGTACAATACAAGTACAAATCAAATACAGTACAAGTACAATACAAGTACAACTCCAACATCACTGACATAGGTCACATTGCTTCCATACATAAAGTAGATCAAGTATGTTCAAATAACCATACACATAAAATAATTAACAACAGTTGTCATAGATAGAGTGTCATCGCAAGGTTTGTCATGAGATCTCCTTTGGGCATTCTTCATAGGCTCCGGCACAAGTAATCCTGGTGGCCTCAACCGAATCCCGGCACTCATACTCACTCATGCGGAATCAACTACCTCTCGCAAGAGCAAGATAGTTGATCTTGCCATTCCAGGCCTTCTCACTCATCCCAAGTCTAAACAAGCCCTTGTGTCTATGAGTGAGGATTGAATTATCTTGATTAATGTGAAGTTAGTCCTAATCTTCTAAGTACATTATTTTAATTATCACTTGTTTAAATCACTCCTGAAGGTTATCCATTTACCTCTTTGGGCTTTGGCGCCTAACAGAAGCCACTCTTCTATTCGACAACACACACCCAAACAATCCACCAAGGGAACCACAAGTGCATACCAACTAGGCATCATAATCCACTCCAACACAAGGAGGATACAAATAATAGACACTCACTCCAAACATCTTGGAGGAAACAACACATAGTCCACTCCTTTCACAAGAGGCAACAAGATGAAACCACATAACAAAGTCACTCCATACAAGGAGACACGGATCCCATAATCCGCTCCTAACCAAGGAGGTGCAAACATCCCCATTCGTGAAAACCGGGTAAAACTGAATATGCACTACCCAAGGGAAAACAACTGGATGGCATAAAGATTCAACAACCCTTATCCTCAAAGTTCTTCTGGAAAACTTATAATTTAGGACTGACACTAAATCCCAAAACCAACAATGCAACTTGACGACATAGCAACAAAAGCATTCAAGTCATCAATCAAATCTAATATTTGGATTTCCTAAATCCATACTCATTCAATAGGTAGTGTTGACAAATCAACGACACGATACTAGATCATCTAAAATAATCATAACCTCTATTTCCCTTTTCATTATTGAAAATATAAAACAATTCAACTTACTTCCTTTTACAGAATATAGAGAATTAATTCTTTTAAGATAATCACGGGGAAGATACTACTTTTGGATATACTAAATCCATATCTCTTTCATAATCCCATCACAATGATTCAATTAATCTAAATAGAAATTAATTAAATAACATAATGGATTGTCTCATCAATAAAACAACTTCTTAATTTACTTTTAAATCGACACAAATCCATGCAAGTAAACTCTTTCCATTTCCTAACCAAATCTTACATCTCATTCAATTTTCTATTTAACACATTCAATCACTTTAATATAATACATATTGTTTCTCTATCCATTTTCCATATACACTAATCAATCCATTTTTAAATCTCTATTCAATAATACATTGCATGCATCTCATTAAAATAAAATACGATAATGAATTTTACACTGAATATATATATATATATATGCTCCATATTATATAGACACCATTAATATTCCATTCACAATGGCTAGATTACTCTATGGAACTAAATAAAACATAATAACTATTTGCCTTTTTCAATATAGTTAGTTCCTAAATTTACTTCTAATGCAACCTAACACTATTGCAAACAATCTTTTCCAATTTTCTATCCAGAGTCTATGTCTCATCAACTATCCATTTAAAAACATGCAATTTCATCAATGTATAAAAATATCTTTTGGTTTATCTATTTGACCACGCATTCATATTGTTTCTAATCAAATCTCATCAGTTAAAACAAACATTCAAATATAAATATTTCTATAATTCTTCAATATATTTAAATATCTTTTTCCTTATCAATTTTGACCATACATTCCAAACTTATCTTTTAAACTCTTCATGCAAAGCTAAATTACACGCACTTAATTAAAATAAGGTAAATACTGATTGAAAATTCTCATGGATATATATATACATCTCAATATATTTTCTTCAATCATATTAACAAAATAATCATTTCCTTTTTAAATCAAGTAATTATTTCTATTAAAAAATATCTTTCTCTATACATCTTCTACACATACTAATTATCTCTTTTAGAACACTAATAATACCCAATTTGCAAACAACAGAATAAAATAAGATAAAATATTATTTATTCTCTCAAATGGATATATACCTTCAATATATATATACTAAATATAAATTAATATATATAAATATACTTAATCATTAACATTTCTTCTATTCTTTACAGAATATTAAATTGTTTAATTCAAAATAAAATATCCCTTATCACTAATTTTCCAAAATATAAATATATATTTTTCCAATTAAATCAAATTAATAAGTGGACCTTTCACACATGAATTTAAATTCCACAACTAAATTTTAAATTATGCATTATCTAAATCAAATATTTAACTCCTTCAATTAAACTTTAACATGCCATTTTAAAATAAACAATAATTTCCCCATATGTTTATAATTTTAATTCCACTAATCTAATATACAAATTTTATTTAAAATAATATAAATAAATATAATACTTTAGTATTATAAATTATAATATAAAATATTATTAAATAATATTTTAATATTATAATAACAATACCTAAAATATTAATATTTATAAATATCAATTTATTATTATTTTATTTTCAGAATAGCCATGGGAAAATAGTTTAATAGCAGTCTCATGTTTTAAGCATAACTCAAAAACTACGATCTGGGTATTTGAGATTTTTGGACAGGGGTTAGAAAATTGCAAAATACAAAAACTTTTTAAATTTCTTGAAAACTCAGTTTGTGAAAGTGAGGTTATAGGCAACGCAATCAGACCATTTTACCATGAAAATATAACTATACTGCAGATTTTAAAATCCGTTTTTTGATAATAAACAGAAAGTTTCATTTTCTAAAAACATTCTAAATGCATTGTTCAATCTCTATGTTTAATTTCAATAACAACAAAATCAATTTCTCCAAATAATTTAAATTCAACTAAGGTTTTCACAATTTTCACTCAAGAATTTTCACAAGCAAAGGCTGTAAATTTATTTAATTATTTTCTTCTAATATCAAGTTTGTTTTCTAAGACAGATTTAACAAATAAATCTTTAATCACTACTATTTAAAAAAAAAACAATCAAGAACAATAAAATACAAAGAGGAAAACCTGGTACAAGAAGCTACAGGAAGAGATGGATTTTTGATGCAAGCCTTCTCCAAAGATTTCCTAAATTTTCTTCAATCCTCCAATGAATCCAATCCAAAATCCAACAAATGCAAACAATCTTTCCTTCAATCAATTCTACAATCAAACTTTCTTCAAACCCTTGTGCAAATTTTCCAAAATTTCTTCCCTGTTGTAAAAATGTATTTTTCTAAAAACTTTCTTCCCTAAAATTAAAACATGTATTCTTTATAAATCAAAAATACCTAATACAACCCTAATTCACATTACATGCAAATTAGATATTTCAATTTCAATTTAAATTTTCAATTTCAATTTCACCTTTGGAAAACCCACTTTCAATTTAAAATGCAATTTCAAATAATAAATTAATTTCCAAAGTTGCAACCAGTTTCCCAATAAAACATTTAATTACAATTTCTAATTTAATTCCCACACGTTGAAATTAAATTTCAAAATTAATTTTAATTCTTTTATTTCCTTTCATTCTCTTGCATCACGTTAAATTAATTAATTTAATTATTTAATAATTAAACTCAACCCCCTTGGATTAAATTTAATTAATTAAATAATTTAAATATAATTTATTAATTTAAATATAAACTTTTATCCACATTGCATTATTTAAATTAAATAATCATCAACATGATTTAAATGCAATTATTCTAAATATCTATTTCCAAATCAAAAATCCTTCATAATTAAATAACATCAAAGCAAGACCAGACAATGACTCGACCCACACAACTGATGACACACAAAGGCTAGGGTATAGACTTGACACATGTTACCTAGCTACTATCTCCCATTCAACTTAACTGTTGGATCGACACGCTCAAACCTGTGAAACCAGGTGGAGTCGATGTCATGTACCTGCAATCCTGCAACCAAGTAAACAACATCATACGATATATCCAGCATATAATACACACCATGAAGAAGGAATTACGGATTCGCAGGGCGCTCGCAAGCGAGTGATGTGAAACCGTCCTCTTCACCAATACACTCATCGAAACTGACACTTCCATCATAATTCCAATAGTCTCATAATAACATCTCATGCTAACTCTACAACCTCATTAATCCATAATACATGTGAAACAATAATCAGATAACTACATCCCACAATAATGTTGTCGCTCAATAGTAGCGATCAAAACATCATAAAAAAATGTATCTAGTATCAAAGTAATTGCAACCAAACATAGCATAAAGCAACTTGAATAAGAAACAAAACGGAGGAGTATTACAGTCTACTATACAAAATTGTGATTCTAGATGATAGGATTATAACTGTACTATCCTAGAAATGCATGAGATTGTGTGGTCTCTTTGAAAGGAATAAAATAATTTGAATCATCCATTTCTTGAATGGTTAAGGTTGAAGTATTTGATGTGTCCACCACAATATTGAGTAAACATTGTCACATGAAGAGCAAATTCTTTAAGGGTAAAATATTTGCAATCCAAATGAGTAGGCATCAAATTTTGAGCTACAAAGGATAATTTTAAATTTTATATGGTTATTTAAAATAATAAAAACTTTTTCTTGAGAATTAGTTGTGCCAGAATATTAGCTTACACTTTATTTTGAAGGTAAGGGACAACAACAATAACAGTTGATGTTGGGGAGACTAGACCTTGTGAGCTCTTTCCTGTAATAGGATGCTTTAGCCAATTGAGTTAGGCTTGTCTGTTAGGAAAAATTCGATTGTGGAACAAATTTTCCTAATGCCAAGACTCAAAGGAGAATAGAGATATGCCTTTCTAAAGTTTACAATTACAGTTCATTAAGATGCACATGAAAGAAATAATAGAACGATAAATAAACTCAAACACAATTGACACCAGATTTACTTGGGAAAACCCTTACGGGAGAAAAACCCACCACACCAAAGAAAATCACTTGTATTACAGTAAATGGATTTACATACAAGTTTCAGACTCTCCTTTTAGATGACAATTTTACAGTAGCAACATTTCTCTAATCAACCTTGTACAGAATAAAACTGTTACAATGCTTCCTTACAACATACAATGAAACTCACAAAATTGATCACTCATCGATCGTCCAACCATCGAACTACTGAATCACCCAACCCTTCACAGTTCCTATTCGTTGCAATGTATAGCAACTACCATGACTGATTCATTCTCTATATAATTGATTCGGTTCAACTTCCTCCACAGACCAACCGTTGAACTTCCTAGGTGTTAAAAAACAAATGACCTTTGTCCAAGTCAGCATTCAACTTCCAATGAACAACATACACATCAGCAGTCAACAAGTCAATGCTTTTCCTCTTCATACCGCGCTACCGTTGCACATTCAACACACTCCCGTAGTGTGCTGGTTTACCTCGCTACCGCTGGACATATTGAAGGTACCCACGGTATGGCGGTAATGCCCCGCACTACCGCTACATTGTTCAAAGCCACCAGCGGTATGGCGGTGTCCACCGCTCTACTGTTTCGTCATTCCAAGTCACTAGTGGTATGGCAGTAAACTGCCAAACAAATTGAAAAGGTTCACTGCACAACCGCTTCTTAACCATCGATCACTTGCGGTATGGCGGTAACCGCACCACCATAACCCAAGTTAAGAGCTTTTGCAGTATGGCAGTAATCGGTCTACCACGCCATATGTTGAACACCTTCGCGGTATGGCGGTAACCGTGTTACCGCGCCTCAGTAAAAGGTCACCCGCGGTATGACGATAAAAGACTTAAACAAAATATTTAAGAACTTTGTTGCTCGGTGACAATATCAGGGCTTCAACCAGTGAGTTTGATGCACGTATTCTCAACACCGCTAGCCTAAATAAATTTAATTATTATTTACATGTGCAAGATTGAATTAATAAAATAAAATAAATAAATAATTTTATTTTAGAAGAAGATAATGTTGAGGAATTAAATTAAATTATTAAAATAATTACTTAAGAAGTGGGAATTAATTAAATAATAAATTATTTAATCTTGGAGACAACAACTAGATAAGGAATTTGCATGAGATTTAGTAATTAATTAAATGAATTATTTATCATTAATGAATAAATTAAATATTTTATTTATCATTAATGAATAAATTAAATGTTTTATTTATCATTAATGAATGGATAATGTTGAGATATTAAAGGATAATTAATTAATTAAAGTAATTATTTAATTTAGAAAGTGAGAAAGTGGATAATTAAATAATTAAAATAATTATTTAATTAGAAAGGGGATAATTAAATAGTTAAATAAATTATTTAATTTTAAAAGTGGGTGAATGTTAATTAAATAGTTAATAATAATTATTTAATTAATTTAGATGAATAAGATAATTAAAGCAATAATTAAATAAATAAGATTTATTTAATTAATCAGAAATATAAACAAGAGTTAAAGACATAATTAAATAAATATGATTTGTTTAATTAATGAGAGAGATTAATGATAAAGAATTAATTAAATAACATAAAGTTATTTAATTAATAATGGAATATGCATTAGCGATAATTATTAAATAATTGAAATATTATTTACTTATTAGGCAATGACGATAATTGGTGCTAAAACGTTACTTGCTATTAGGCCATTTTAGGTACTCATGTGCAAATTTATCATAAAGTGGAGTACAAGAGAAAAATCCAATGGAAAATAAAAACCCCTCTCCAAAAGAGAAATGATGCAAATGCAATAAAATGTACAAGTGAAGAAGATATAAGAAGGACCCATGAGGACCCCAAAGGACTACTATTACAAAGTACAATGGATGTTCCCCCATAAGAGAGAAAATAGAGGTCTATGTAACCCCCCCAAAAATGTGAAGTAATAAACTCCATGTGAGGAAATCCTCACAAAATGATGCATGTAGTGTTGGATAATTTTGGACATTGGATGTTGAAGATGATCAATGATTGTTGAACAACATTTCTCCCCTTGGGAAGAAACAACACCAAAAATGTGTGCAATATGACTTCCCATTCCAGATAGAAATATGCAAGAAGTAGAATCAATGTCTAAATTTTGCACATGATCCAAAAATTAAAATGATGTCAATGATGCCTTCAAATGATGCTCAAATATCTCCAAGCCAATGTTGATGTGTGATGGATTCTGATAAAATGGATTAGGTACCATATAAGATTCATGAATAGGGACCATGGATGTATGGAGATAATTGGACTGATGTGAATCTGATATGTTGCATAGGATCTCAACATTGATGATGACTTAGCTGGATAGGTTAACTCATGAACATATGCACAATTTGTCATGATAGAAGTTGATGTAGATGAGACAAGATAAATATCTAAAGATGACAATGATGATGCAACTTCATTGAAGCCAACATCAAAGAGAAGATGTCCTCAATAGTGTCATCCAAATATGTAATTTTGAATTCTACAAACAAAGATGTGATGTATAGTAGATATGCATCCCAATGTGGCAAATTTGAAAAGATGATAACAATGTATAGATGCAAAGAATCATGAGAACTCATGGATAATTCAATGCTAGATTCAGATGTAGCAACATGTGATATGGGAGATGAGATCTCAATGCAAGCCATGCAACTACATTGTTCATCCCCAAATGATGGTATTTAACAAGATGTTTGAGTGAGACTAGATAATGTTTTTGTATGTGCTAGAATTAGATGATCAAGTAAGAAAATACCACTTTTTTTATAAAAAGGGGTGAAAATTTTTTATTCAAGAAAGAGCAACCAAGTACTTCAAGAGGCGGGAGTAAATTTTCTTGGCCTAAGTGTAATTTATTTGTTTTATCGATTGTTCAAAATAGGTGTCTTACCTGGGAGAATTTGAGGAACATAGGCTTTCAAGGTCCTTCTATCTATGTGTTGTGTCATAACAGAGAAGAATGTGCCTCTCATCTTTTTTTCTAGTGTCCTTATTCTAGAGAACTCTAGCACCATCGATGGGGGGTATGGAACCATGCTTGTGTCCATGCCACTTCTTTGGTTGAGTTTTGGGATAGTTTGGGTAGGTCTCATACTCATACTTCTTTTCTCCAGTTTGTTTGGAATATGGGTCCTACTTTCATTATTTGGAATCTTTGGCTAGAAAGAAATAGGATGATTTTTCAAGATGTGAGGTTGGGGGTGGTTCAGTTACGGAAAAAGGTTTGCAGTAGGATCCAAGAGACTATTTGAGCTAAATGTGATTTGTCAGTTTATGTGGATCCTAAGGATATGTCTATTATTAGGAACTTGAATCTTGTTGACAGTGATTTGGAATCATTTGCAGGTAGAAAACCTCAACAGGCTAAGCATAAGGTTCAAAGAGAGGGTCAGTGGTGTCCATCTCCCCATGGTGTCCTGAAGATCAACACTAATGGCTCTTCTAGGGGGAATCCTAGGTAGGCTGGGATTGGTGGTATTGGTCATGATAGTGAGGGTGGTGTTGTGTTTCTTTTCTCCACCTATAAGGGGGTTCATACTAATAAATTTAAGGATGCCTCTTCTATTTTGTATGTTGTTGAGCAAGCTTGTTCTCTTAGTTGGAAAAGTGTGATTTTTGAATCTTATTCAAAGATTGTAGTGGACATGATGAGGGAGCAAAGGGTAGATGGTGCTAATTGGTAGCTTGCTATAATGATTAAGAAAATTTTGAATCTTTGTAGTTCCTTAGATTGTGTTTCATTTTGTCATATTCCTAGGGAGTGGAATAGAGTGGCTAATTGTTTGGAAAAGTGGGCCTCTGAATATTTGGAGGGTTGGGATGTTAATGATCTGAACCTTTTTCCACTTGAGTGTTCTCTAGAGCTAGATAAGTTAATTATGGAGGACAAGAATAGGTAGTTGATTTCGTTGTGTGGTTCCCTAGGGGGATCTTTTTGTTTCTTGGTGGGTCTGTGGCCTTTTGCATTGTATTCTTTCTCTTGATTCAATAAATTTTTACCCTCTTTTAAAAAAAAAAATGTACATCAAGAGGCAAAAATGACCAAAGTCATCAAAAGACATACTATCCACAAGCTCCAAAATAGAATCATGCATAGATGATTCAAAAACCAACACAAGTCAAAAAATATCATCCAACCTTAACACAAGGCTACACCTTATGATCCTCATCAAGATATCTATAAAAAGTGTTTCTTTTATCAAGGTCCAACTATCTCCATCAGTCACATTCCATGCCCCTAAACCTTTGGAGGCCCATTTAGCAAGGAAATCTGCAACCCTGTTCCATTCCCTAGGAATGTGAACAAATGAAATGTTTTCAAAATTTAAAGCAAGATGAATAATTTGCTTCACAATCAAAACCAATCACCACACAGAGTCTTGAAAATATATCTTATTAATAAGAGAGACCAAAATCATAGAATTTCTCTTACAAATCACCTCCCTCCAACCAAACTCCATGGCTCTCTCCAGAGCCTTAAGAATAACAAAAGCCTTCATCATATTGTTAGATTGCACACCCATGTGGGTGGAAAAGAAAAAATATATGGCCCCACTACTATCACAACCTACTCCTCCGATCTTAGCATCTCTTGGATTACCCCGAGTAGAGCCATCAATATTAATTTGGAGAGTCCCTTCAGGGGGAGGACACTACCACCCCACTCTTTTCACTTGACTAGAAGGTTTTGACTTGCATCCCCTATTCCCTTGGTGGCCTAGAGGAGAAGAAAGCTCAAAGAAATAAGCTATTTGCATGTCTGATGATGACATAGACACTCCCAAGTCGAATTTAGATGAGATAATTTCTTTTAAAATACTCTGCACCTTGTACTAGACCTGCAAAGTAATATGACAACAGTCATGAAAAATGTGTCAATTCCTCTCCAACCAAATATGCCAAATAATAATGGAAGGTCCCAACTCCCAAGAAACCTCCAAACAAGATGTAGATGTTGGAGGATGTCCCAAATTCTCCCAAAAGTCTTGTAAAGATAAGGCAAACCTAAACGATCTTCTCCAAATCTTCCACCACAATCTCCAAATTTCCAAAGCAAAAGTACATTGAAAAATAGATGATCTATACTTTCATCACCACATCCACATAAAAAACAAAGAGATAGCCCACAAAAACCATGTTTCTTGATATTATCCCAGTTGAGGCATTTGCTAAGACTCAACAACCATAAGAAAATATTACACTTGGGCCACCCAACCTTGTTCCAGATGTGTATCTGGACCAAGGATAAACTCTCACCTTGAAGCATGCTAGGACACCAAAGCATCATATCCTTGAGAAATAGAGTGGATATCGTTAGATTCACTACCCCAAACCAGAAAATCACTATCTTCTAAAGAACAACAAGGCCTCTTGGCCAGAATAGATGCCAAAATACTTCTCTTTGCTTGAGAACCACTATTCAACCAACTATCAAGATTTTACCATGATTTGAAACTACTCACCCTAGTCCACCAAACAACCAAAAAAATCTCACTTAAAGGTCAGAGATGAGGCAAAGATGATAGAATTGGAGGGTGCCCATCCCAAGAATTGGTCCAAAAAAGAGCTTGCTCCCCTTTTTGAATGAACAAGAAAAGGCCCTCCTTAATGAGGGTTGAACCCCTCTTAATAGTGATCCAAATCATAGAACCTTTGCCAATCAAATCAATTCGTGGAATATCCTAGCTAGCCACTCCTAATTATTTGTAATTAAGAACTCATGCCCAAGGATGCTCAAGAAATTTACACCACCTCCAATATAGTTTTGTAGCCAAATCAAGACTATTATGCTCCAATTACTTACGCCCAAGACCACCATTATCCTTTGGTCTACAAACTTGGTCCCAACTCACCAAACACCATTTCCAAATGCCAAGATTCCCTTCCCATACACAAATTCTTAGTAAGAGAATCAAGCTCCTTGATCACACTCTTAGGAGCAAATAACACCATGAACCTATACGGAGGAAGAGATTGGAGAATGAAAGATACAAGAGTCACCCTACCAGCCAAAGATAACCATCTAAAGGTCCAATGAATAACCTTAGAATGAAATTTGTCCAATATCTTTTACTAGTCATTCCTCTTCAAGGTGTTAGCATATAGGGGAATCCCCAAATACTCTAAGGGAAGATTACTAATTTGAAAATGAAGAATGTTGGCTATTATGTGTTGGATCAAAGTGGGAATATTGAAGAAAAGAATCTGATAATTACCCTCATTGATTTGTTGGCCAAATATCGCTAGATACACATCAAAAACTTTCCTAAAGTTAACTACCTCATCAATCCTAACAAAACCCATGAGAGCAACATCGTCAACAAATTGGAGATGAGTCTGTGCTTACAAACCCTATGCCTAGATCCAACCACCTCTATCCCTATATTATTTCAACAACCTCCCAAAACCTTCAGCCACCAAAATAGGCTTAAGCCATTAGCCTACAAAATATATATGCAAGGGGGGCCATTAACAATAATAGAAAAAAGGAAGATGTATTCACACAACTCATAACCCATGAGACCCACTATATGTGGAAACCAAAGGCCAAAATCATATGCTAAAGGAAAGACCACCCAACTCTATAATAGGCTTTAAACATGTCTAATTTGATGAACACAAATTTTTCTTTGGAAGAGGAAATGAAATTAATAGCTTCAACCACCACCACTATACCATCCACAATTCACCTACCCTTGATAAAACCACCCTACTCTAGAGAAATCAAGGGATTCAAACATCTCTTTAGTCTTTCCACAATCAACTTAATGATAATCTTGTAGGTCACATTGTACAATGTAATAGGTTGAAAGGAGTCTAAGGAATTAACACCCTCTTTCTTAGGAATTAAAGTGAGGAAGGTAGAATTTATAGCCTTGAGCATCTGATTGTTAGTATAAGACTCTTGAACCACCTCCAATAAATCCACTTTGATGATATCCCAAAATTCTTGAAAGAACTCAATGAGAAAACCATTATGACTAGGGGCCTTACCTTTCTTCATCTAGAAAACAATATCCTCAAGTTCCACCAAAGAGATGGGTGCCAAAAGAGAGTTATTCATCTCCACTAAGACCAAAGAGGGGATGCAAGCCAAAACCAAATTCTCCTCCTCTAAGGTAAGAGGTACATCATCTAAGAAGACAAAAGAAAAGGAATAGACCACCTCCTTAGAAATAGCCTAATGCAAGTTCAATTGTTCCCCTAAGTTGACATGAGAGAGGAAATAATATTCCCACTGTAAGAGAGGGGGACCGACCACATCAAGGCTCCAAGTCATGAAGAGTCGAGAGAAGAGGGTTGCCCTAACTTACCTCACTCTAAAGGAAGGGGAACGAGAATGAATAACACTAAGTTGTACTTATGTCACTCTTCAAACCTGAATTTCAGGTTTGGGCTAGGTGAGTTGGTTTTTGGAGTCCGTAATATACCTCAGAAAACTCTCTGTTCGAGGATGGCAGTGTGGTTTTGGGAAGACAATGCAGCGTGTTGGCATCTGTACGACCAAAAAACACCAAGTACAACAAAAACAACCAAAAGACCTACTAGCAGCCTAGCTAGTTGATTAAGATGGGAAAAATAGAATGAGAAAGTATAGAAAGTAAAGACAAAGATGATAAAGCAGATAGATAAAGGATAGGGTGACGAAGATGATCTCACAAAAGCGTTGGTTTGCTAGCTAGTTCCATGCATACACATCCACCTACACACAAACAAGAAGGGAAAAATTGTTGGGGTTGTATAGGGGCCTGCCTCAGTCAGACCCCCATTTTGGTGTTTCCACCTCGACTGATCTAAAAAAAATAGAGTGTGCTTACTCAACTAAGTTATTCATTTATTAGATTTGAAATTAGTTGCTTAACGTAATCTCAAATCTATGCCAAGATCTTTAATTAATGGTTTGAATCCAATATGCAAACTCAATCCATCAATTTATTGAGCTCAACGATTATTCTATTTGTAGAATTAAAATATAAAACCATCATCAAGAACAAACCAAAGATCAAAGACACATTTGATTACGAAGTCCACCTCCTAGGGCTACGTCTCTGAATCTGCTCAATAAGTGTGATCAATTGCCATTAATGTTGCCACCTGCAAATTCATTACAACATCATCTGGTCTTCTGACTACGAGTACAAAGTTGTCACTGCAAGGAATTTTTAATCCCTACAAGCACTTCCTGATCCACATTGAACAAGTGTTTCCAAAAATAACAACATAAGCAGTCCTAGTTCTTCAAGCATCAAATTGAATGTGAACTAGCAGTAAAGGCATCTTGCCCCAATTACAAAGCCATACTAAAGCATGATTCAAATAATACTGAATTCAATATTCTAACCAAAGAACTGAACAAGCTAGAATAAAGTCAAGGATTCAACCATTGGTTATACTTGACACTAGATTTTCGTATGCATAAATCTTCTACAACTTGCAAGAGAAAAGTCTTCAACACTCCTTCAAGTGAAAATTCATTGATTTTACGACATTATCTGCATAAAGTTTTTGAAAGCCCAATTCTTCTCCCAAGTCTTCCTGCAAAAATCCCATGTCCTTGAAAGGCCAAGCTCTCCCCATTTTATACACGGTTTAAATATATCCTAAAAATATCCTAAAATTCCTTTAAACCCATTCAAAAATAATCCCAACCCCTTTTAATTAATGGCTCTTATAATTTTGAGCCTTACAAAATAATCCTCTTAATAATCTTTAAAGATTATTTTAAGTCCCTTTTATTTTTCCATGAATTTGGGATTTGATTAATTTAAGGGATTAACATTTTAATTATAGGTATTTGATTTAAAATATAGGGAGATTCAGATTTTTAAGTTATGTTTACAAAAAAATTCGTTAGCTTTTAATTCCCACAAAATCCGCTTGGTATAGGATTTTGTTGGGTGGATTAAATCCCACAAAATCCGCTTGGAATCCCACAAAATCCGTTTGGAATCCCACCAAATGGTTTTTATGAGGTTAATAAATAAAACTGCCACCACTTTGTATCTCAAAAATAAAGCATGGTGTAGTGGTGGTGTGTGAATTTAGTAAGGGGGATGTCATTAGTTCAAACCTCTTTAATATAATTTGAACCATCAAACATGTAGGCATGCCACATGGGTGCCACATGGTGCCCAACCATTGGGCCACATGGCATCTTCCTATTAGCCACATTGGATGACACATGTCAAAACATGATCGATCCACATTTTTCCACGTCACCTACTCTTGCCACATTAGCATGGTCAAGCCTTAACTTTGACTGGCCATATCTTTTGCATACGAGCTCCTTTTGACCCCATTCAAGTTGCGTTGGATTCAATTTTTCAAGCTCTTCGACATGGAAACAAATTTTGGAGCATATGAAACACTTCAATTTTTGGTGAAAAGTATCCACCTGGATCAATCCTCCCCACTAAGGAACTTTTGGACCTCCAAAAGTTTATTGATCCTTTGAAACATGCCCCATTCTCTACATCATATAGTTTAATAGTGTTCCCCAACAACACCAAGGAAGATTCTGACATAACATTGATGCTCCTCCTTGCTTATAAACTGCTCGAGCAATGGCAACTATGCCTTAGCTTGATACACTCCTTCACCTTTGTACTTCATAAATGGTTGATTCAAGGCTTCACCACTCAGCTCTGTCCATGCTTGTTGTAGCAACAAGGCCATTGAAAAGGCCTATAAGGCCTTCAATCAACATCTGACTGAATCTTCAAGCTGGGAACATACAGGTCACTCTTGAATGTTCTCTACAATTCTGAGTCTCGGTGTGATCAGTTGGATAGTTAGTCCATCCATCTTTTACAGAATCCTCTCCTTAAATAGAAGTTAGTGACATATTGAGAATTGTGTCACCCACTAGAGCACTCAGGAAATTTGCAAGCAGAAAGTCTTAACCTACATAAAGAAGTCTTCAAGTATTTTCCCTTTCGATTACAAGAGATATGGTGTCATGCCCATAATTTTACACTAGAAAACCCAACTATTTAAAAAAAATAAAAAATCATTAAACTAATTAACATGGTGAGTGCATGAGGTGTAACTCTAAACATGATATTACTCAAACACCTTTGTAAGGACCTAGTTGAATCTAGAGCTCAAGTTAGGAATGAGAACAATTGAGTACACCAAGCTCATCATGCACATCCTAAAGCCAAATTATGAAATCCCTTTTCCCCACTTGGGTCTTAAGGTATGGAGTGTAGGCCATGCGTAACCAAGAAAAAATGTAAATTTTTCTCCTTGAGGCAATTTATTGAATCCAAATGTAAATGTGTTTAATAGCTATAAGAGATGTGTACATGGAGTTCATCTTAATTTCATCGTAGGGTTGAAAGATGATTAGGGTGAGATCCCCTTATATAAACATATGATTCAAGACTTTCTACGAGTAAGTACTAGACCCCGATAAAGGGTATGATCTTGACATTCTCTTAATAATAATCACAAGCCCAAAGACGTATTCATATTATCTACAATAGTAATATGGTCCTTTGAATAACCCACCCATGATAATAATATGTTTATTTAATCCTAGCTCGATCATTTAATAACAATAGTATTACTAGGCCATCTTAATAATATTGTCGACTATGAGTACTAGAACATTATTATCTAACCATAGATAATCTTAGACATTGGCAATATTATCCCCCAACTAATAATCTTCGTAACTATTACTAAATCTAACCCTAATGGGAATATTATTATTATTAATTCAACCAATAATAAAATATTACTTATCCCTTACTTACATAATTTTATTGTTACCTAGTCATTATTTTTACTTAATCACAAATGGTCCTAAATAATATTAATACACTCATTTCCATGACATTGACAATTTGTTCATCGGTAGCTATAGTATTATTGTTTCAACAATCCTATAGACATTAATAATGCTATTTCTATAGGATTCAAACTTGAACCCTAATAATAATGTTATCATTTAATTAGTAACCCGACAATAATCGAATTGTTACTTATTGACATTTCCAACATTGGAATGAGGTTAGATAGATATTTAGTTACTAATAATTTTATTTGAACAATATTTTTATGAAGAAACTGATAGACACCCTTTAATATTGGTATTATGCTCATTGTACTTCAAACACTAAAAAAAAAATTATTTACATTTAATACTTCCAATATACACTATTAATGTCACTAGCATTTAAATAATATTATATATATATATATATATATTTGAAATAATAATATTAACCCCAATAATGATGTTATTAGAATTATTCAACTAACACTAAAACTCATTAATAACATTATGATTATTTTATCAAAATTTTGGTTCTTATCATGGATAGTTTCACATTAAAGACAATAATGATACTATTAATCAATCCTCAACAATAACAATATCTGATATTTTCATTTATTTATTTATTTTTATACAAATAATCTTAGCAATAGTATCATCATTGTCTAACCAAATAAAACATTATTATTAAATTAAAATATAAAACTATAACAATTTTTTTTATTTTATTTTATCTACAATTTTAATGATATGATTATCCATTTAATAACTAAACATTCTTTTACTTACACTATATAATTATCAGTGAAAGTACCATTCTTACAAAACCTCCCAGCAAACTCCATACTACCACATTGACACCAAAATTTAATATTGTTGTCCTTGCATTTGAGTTAATAGAGAGATGGGACTTAGGGTGACTTAGGCGCCTATTCCACTGGGTGTGAACATGTCAGCCACACCTTTACATCTTCTTCAATCAGTTGTCACTTCCAAGCGACCCATTATGCACATAATTAGTTGTTGCCATTAAAATGCCCTGCGAACTAAAAAAATTATATTACACCAATCCTATCAGACAACTACTCTGCAAGTATGACCATTCAATACATGTAATAGGGATTTTAATTTTCTTGCAGGTTGACTCTATGTTAATGGCAGACTTAGGCTAGGCTGCACATTTAGCATTAGCCTTTAACTACAGTAGAAATACTCCATATTTGGGAGGATGTGCAGCTGAAAGGTCTGAAATGATGTATTGAGCAGAAGGCAGCCCATACTCATTCTGACACTTTTCTTAACACGAGTAGAGGAAACTCCTATGCACTGACATGCATTTAACCACTGAGCAAATTATCTTCTTGGCAGTCGTTGTTTGAGACCAAATACAATGTTGGTTGTTGGAGGAAGGAATAGGCCATGCTCATGACGTGGCTATGAAATTAATTAATGCACATATTCAAGTTAACCATACCAACTCTCGACCCTAGACGAAAGGAAAAGCATTGAAATGCAATTTGTGGGTAATTTGGGTTGGCAGGAAAGGCCAGAGAGGCCATTGTCCCCTTCATTTTTATTATATATATATATATATATATATTTTTTTTTTTTTTTAATTTTTTTTTTCCATGGCACTATCCTTCATAGGTGTATGGAAAAAAGGATATCTCGATTGGGGCATCAACAAATCAAAATGGAAAGTTGATATTTACACAACAAAGAACCAGTCAAATAAGAACAAAATCGTTTAGTTGGTCTCCAAATTTGGGACTGGAGGAGAAAAAGATAATCTATTGCATTGCTCCATCTTTTTTTTTGTGGAGTCTCCTTGTCACTCAAATTGCTCATGTTTTCTACCATGTCCAGCCTGATGTGCAAAGAAATCTATGGACTATTTTATTGCAGCAAATTTTCTATGGATGACTACACTATTTATTCTCTTTCTTGACCTTAAACCAAAAAGTATTTGTGATCTTGAGACGTATACATTTTGAAAATCCGTTTGTTACTGTGCAGCAATAGAGGTATTTTGGGTCTGCATGCTATGCAGTTTGAAAATGAATATATTTATTATTATTATTTTCTTTTACAGAGATTTCGTTTCTTTTTGAAAGAACATTTTTTTTTCCTGGTTATGTTCAAATCCATTGTATGCCCATAGTATTTTAAATACATTTTCATATGCATAAATACTCACATATATCTGGTTTTATTTTTTATTTTTTATTTTATCTCTACTGGCATTAGATAAATATGAAATACTAAGGCTGCATGAAAGGAAAAAGAAATGTTATACAACAATAATAGGGAATTTTATTTTTAAATAAATATAATGATTTTTTTGTCCTCTTGCTACTGTGTTTTATTTTAAAAAAGAAAACCAGCAGCTAAATATACTTTAAATCATGTTTGCAACAATAGAGTGCATAGAAAGAACTTACCGAGCTATTGTTATTTTTGTCTTTCTTTTTCTTTTTCCCTTTTGTTTTTGTTTTTGGGACAGCTTTGTATTTTTGGTATCGACTGTTCTTTTCTTCTTGTTAATGGTGACTATAAGTTCTGGTTTTATTTTATTTCGTATCTTTTAAAAATTTCCAGATTTCAAATATAGTATATTTGGTAGTATTTTAATATACATATATAGGATAGATTTTCTCATATTCAAGCATATGATTGTATTAGTATATATATTGAATATATTTAACTATTTATTTATTTGTTATTAAATATGTATATTTTCATATGTTTACATATATCAAAGGAAGTGGGTATATACATTTTGGAGTTTGTGTATATATGTAATTTGTATGTATTTATACACATCTATTTTATATTTATAATATTTTATTCCATCCCCTCATATTTTTAAATGTTCATTACTAAGAAAAAAATTCTTTTGAAATTGGTTAAAAAAGGAAAAACAATATATATATATATATTTATCAACTCTTTTTTTTCTTAATTTTTTATTTTTTTACCAATTTCCTCAACTTTATTACCCTATTTAGTAAACCATACCCATGGCTGGAGAATATGTAAATAAAACTTTAACATAGAAATTCATAGACTTTTATTGATGCTTAATGTTTTTCATTTGCAATAAAAGTAAATATATTTAAACAATATTTCCATCTTGTTCACTACCCATTTAAATACACATATTAATCATTCATTCAATTACAAGAGAAGTAAACTTAGGTTCACATAGTATTTCCCTCAACTCTCAATAAAAATAGCTTTTAGTTCAAACATTTCTTCTAACACATATTTATAAAGTATCTCCTTTTACAATAAGATACAACCCTCTAAGTAAACCTTCCATATTACAACAAAATATTAGGAATATAATGAAAACACCCAAATAAACAAGGCTTGCTCTTTTCATCATTTTATTGGACAGATATGCAACCCATCTTTTAAACTTACAACATTACCAATATTATATAAACTAAATAAGCAATGAATTTACATGCAAAGGAATTTAGGAATTTAGGCTTGCTCTCCACCCTACCGTAATGGTGTCATGGAGCCTCGTGGGCTCTAGCCATACCCTTGAGCAAGGAAGTTTTTTAGCTCCAAGATGATGAATGGAGTCTTTTTAAGTTTATTCAAATGAATAAGAATAACATAGTGTCAACTCTCATGCATTTAGGTTCTCTACTCTCTACTTTCAAACATGATCCATACAACATGCCACTTTCTTACAACAAATGAACAAAGGGAAAATAGAAGTAGGGGAAACTTATCTCTTTGCTTTAGGAATGGAATTTAACCCTTTTCTCCTTCTTTCCTCTCCAAACAAGCCATCTTGATCACCATCTCCCCAACATGACTCATCCTCTCCTCTTCCCATTCTTCTTACCATTCTCACCTAAGTTCTCCAATAAGAGAAGTGGGAAATGCCCAAATCTTCCATCTTCTTGAGGTATATAGGAATCCTCCAAACCTACACTCTTTCCCACAAGTGCTCACACATGTGTGAGTCTTGTGCCAATTCCAAGAACTTTTGGGGAGTAGGAGGTTGAGAGTGACAAGTCACTCTTCCCAAGCCCCAACACTTTGAATTCGTCACATTCATGAATGTGGACTTTGAGGGGTCTTTTCACACTCCAAGGACAAGTTCACATGTCAAAAAGGTTCCAAACCCATAGGTATAGGTCTTAGGGGTCTATTATTGTTCAAAACCCAAGGAAATTGACTCAATAGTCCCTTTTTAAAATCCACACAATAATCCATACGAGTTTCACACTTGGATAAGGGTTCATAAACCCTAACCCCCACTTACACCTCACATGACATAATTAAAGACCCTCACAAAACAAATAAATAAATTATCCCTTTAATATCCAAACTCACACCCTAGTCTACCAACACATTAACTCTATTTCCTTCTAAGCCCAAAAAGAAATCAAATACATAGCCACAAGGGGATGTCTTTCCATTTTATTTCATTGGTTTTCTCTTCTTGTACTAGCACCCTAACTTTCCTGCACATTACCAATGCAATCATTAGCAACAATCATACATCACATTTGTTTGCTAGTTAAATATCCCAAGATCTGACATTACAACAATTCAATTTAACATTTCAATTGTATTCCTTGATTTACATACATTCCTAACACACTCATGGAAATGGCAATAAAACAAAATGAAATACAAGAATATTTCCACATAACCACACTATTTATTTCTCATGTCACATCTCACCATCTATTCAAGGAGACATATAACAAACTAGGGCTGTATCAATCACACATGAAGTGGGGTCTTACATCCCCCTCCCCTTAGCTTAGAATTCCTCCTGGAAGTCGTTAAAGTCTGAAACATAATCTCCATATAGCAATATACATTAATGTATCAAACATAATAACTAGTTTGCTTTCTTGATGAAAGAACCCAAACATTCAACTATAAGCATGCATTATAGACAATCTCTTCCATGATTTAATCATTCAAATACATAAAACAAAATTTCTCACAATGGAACCTTTATTTGATACACACTTTATTCAACAAAAGCTAACAACCATCCATGAATCTTAAATTTATTAACAGTGTAACCAACTTCAATACAAAAACATATCTAAATGAATTAACAACCTTTGATATATATATATATATATATATATTGTGTGTCAATGGCCCATCTTTTCTTAAAATTGCTAGCTTCACTTTTTATCCAAATATGTCCTTAAGTGGATATTTTACCTTATAATAATGAGACTCATACCATGTCTCATGGAATATTAACTTGCATCATTTGTTACTATCCTCCTCACATAGTTCATAGGTATGTCACATCACATTTACTTGCAATTTCACATGTACACACAACAATAGCAAGGATGCTCTTCCCAATGGGTGCACCTATCCTCATACAAAGGATGCTCTTCCCAATGGGTGTGCATGTCCTCATACAATCACATAATTTACAACACAAGGCTCACACAATGGGGTTTACAAGGATGGATATTCCTGGATACCATAGCAAATCAAAAACATGATCTTTAAGTCCTTCTCTAAGGACTCTTCCATGTAGATAAGAACAATCATAGAACAAGGGGGAGAATGGATCAATGCCCGTCCCATACCAGTCCCATTTACAAGCCCTTTCAAGGTGATTCCCCAATGCATCTACTCCCCTATATGACCTGCCAGGGAACCCCCCAAGATATGGCAGTTTACAAATTTCACATTACACCACACATGCCATCAATTTGAAAATAAGGAAAAAGCCTCAAATCGAGTAACATAGGATCATAAACCAAAATTCTAATAAAAAAAATCCCCAAAGAGGAACTATAAACTCAAAAAAAAAAGAAAAATAAGGATCAATTGTAGCTACACTGCAACATTTCAATCTTAAATCAAAAATGAAATTTAAACAAGTCCTTGAGGAAAATCGGACTATGTCAACCTTCAAATGGCTAAATAGCCTAATTAAATAAATGTTAAATTCCACATTGCTAGCACATAGTAAAATAAAACATCCATCAAGAATTACGAATGATTCATATTACAACAATAAAATATGCACATTACAAGCACCATGTGACTTGATAAGCCACCTAAGGGGAGGAGGGGAATGGTGGTTCTCTAACCACATAAGTATAATAGCATACAATAACTGGTGGTCCCTGACCACAAAAATATGAATAGTTGGTGGTCCCTAACCACATAAGTATGCATCATTGGTGGTCCCTGACCACATGAATATGAATAATTGGTGGTCCCCGACCACATAAATATGAATCAGTGGTGGTCCCTAACCACGTGAATATGAATAACTGGTGATCCATGTAATTCCATCATTTACCCATGGGTTATAAACATCAAGGAATCGGTTTGCACTATGAACCAACAAGTGTGGCTCTCATATGTGGGGGAGCAGACCATGGTCAACGTCCATGGGAGGATTACAACGACTACGCATAGATCGTTTATCAGGATTAGGGACAATGCCCTGAGCTCATAATTTCCCAATGGGAGAACATGTGCCTCTCAACCCCTTGTTTTACACTAGCTGGCATCTCACTCCCATAAGGAGGGAACCATACACTAGGGTTAGACATTTAACATACACGCAAGACTAGTACAAGGGAATACGTCACATTACATCCAATAGGCACACTTCCATACACATAATGTTTACATCATCACATAACTAGCTAACTTTCATAAAGGCCATCACTTAGGGTGCACATAGGGATCGTACTTGACATCCACCCACCCTTATCCCAAGTCGGATGCCTTGTATCTCATACTTGGGAACAACACGTTTACTGGTCTTTACTTCACATGTCATAACATAATACACTTTACAAAATTCATCATAGAACAAAAACAATAACCTTAAATAAACAATATTCACTTTGCTTCTCAATTTAGAAAATATTTGCTCACGTTGCATAAGTACAAGATATTGCTAGATGATTCAAATTGTAGTCTAAGCATATTTATTTTTGAAGAATTAACAAATACATGGTGCACCGCTCTTTCTATCTTACTAATTTAGTGTTTGTCTTCACATATATGCTCAAGATTGGTTCTCTATATTCATCCATACCATTATTTCTCTTTCATTCAACTATGTTTGTTTTGTTTTGTTGACATATCAATATGGGTAATTTTACTATAATTTTCACATGTTAAAGAAGTTTCCTATTTAATAAAGAATATAGTGAGCCATTTTTGTTTGAAATATAACAATATAAAAAAGGAAAGCACACTCAATGCATAAAATACATGATAAATCATAGAATAGTAATTCTCACCTCATTGATATCTTTTTACAATTCTTGCATTTCATTATCTAATGTTGAATAATTTAATAACATATTATAACCATCATTTTTACAACCGAAATTCCATCTAACCTCATAAAGATGCACAATGAGTAGAAGTCTTGAAATTTTTATCAATAAGTTTAGGTTTTCTCCTTTGAATAATTTGGTGTAATTTTTTTTATTATTATTATTATTTTAAATAGTATGTATACTCAATGGTTTAGAATGCACAACATTTGAAGAAAGTTTTACAAGTCTACATTAGTCTATCTTATCTATATAGCTAAATTTCAAATCACTTAATATACTATGAACATAATACATTACTCAATTTATCAATTCACTAATTGATTATTCAATTCTCATGACATGCACACAACCTTCAAGGCCAATACCAATTCAATACATTATTACTTTCAATAAGAAATGCATCCTTTCCTATTTTGGCATTAAATGCCTTTAATCCTTAACTATGTGTGAGGAAATTAGTATTAACTTGTGTCCTTTATCTCTAAATTCATGTTTGACAAGATCTCTTCACAAAGATGTTAAGCTTAATTACTAGAGGGAATTTATTAATACATTACCTAATTCAATTTTCACTAGTTATGACTTAGTTGTAACTTTTGGCGCATCCTTACCTTTGTCTTGAGCTTTAGTAACCATGTTCTTTTACTTTTTTTAGTATCCGTTGCAACTTTATTTAGTTTACTAGGTCATTATTTACTTGTAAACGTGTTGAATTAGTCTTCTAGTTTCACTATTTTATTCAAGGTGAAATATGGTTCTGACCACTTTTCTAAATTGGTCTTGCTAAATAATGGAAGGCTTTGATCATTAGTTGAAGTCATCTTAAATAAACTTCTTACATACCAATCACTGTTAGAGTAATTGGACATTTACTTTATTAATTAAACAATATTTGTTTAATTATGTAAAGTTTCCTTTTAACTCTTTTTCACTTAAGCTAACATTAGGTGCATAATAATTAATTACTTTATTAATTATTATTGTGCAAGCCTAGGGTTTTCCTTTTTAGGGTTTTTCATCTATATATGGTTGAAAACTATCTTTTGTATCATTAATTCATTTTACATTTTCATGTGAATATTTTGCTCCACATTCTTGAGCATTTCCATTCTTGTTCTCTTTGCTTCTCCTTGTAGCAGGGTTATTTGTACCAAGAGATCATTTGGAGACTTCGTGGTGTTGTATCTTCTCAACTCCAACATGGTATCGAGCCCAGTTCTGGTACACTTGTTCTTGTTTTGAGAATTTGCATTTGGAAGCCAAATCTAGGTTTTAAAGTTCTTTTTGGTGGATTGTACTCCATTTTTTTGGTTCACTTTGAACAATGTCGAACGTTTCCATTGGATTAGCGATTGCTTAAAACCATAACTTATTTATCAAAATGCGTCGATTTTGGTTCACCGATCAATTTGGAGGCAAAATTTTTTGCCCTAAGATTGTTGTATCACAAAAATTAGAATTTTTTAAAAATCACTTTTCTTTGATTTTTTGCCGCATTAGTATTAATCATGGCCACCCGTGACTATTACCACCACTAAGCCGCTCCCGCTGTCCACCACCCGTGTTCGGCCGCCGCCCGCTCCTGCGCCGACCCCTGCCGACTCCGCCACCCGCGCTCGGCTCTCTGCACTGCCTTCGCCGCCGGCTGCCTCCATCGAGCTCTGTCGAGCTCCTGACTTGCCTCCACCGAGCTCTGCCGAGCTCCTGACTCGCCTCCACCGAGCTCCCTGTGCACTAGCTGCCGACTCCGACCGAGCTCCCAGCTCAGCTCCTCCAAGCCCACCGACCCAAGTCGGCCCTGCCAGCCCCCGCGGGCTCTAAAACCCCAGCCGCCGGTCTTATGGGTGACCGAGGGTTTCGATCCAGCCCCCAGCCGCCAGCCCCCTGGTCAACCACGTGACCAGGGGCCGAAGACTTTAGCCCTTGAGGGCTCCAAACACATTTTTTTTTGCACATTGGAGCAGCTTGCGCTAAATCGGGCATAGAATGGGCATTTTTTCTCCGTTTTTTGCAAACAAGATATCGTCGGAAAGCTGGTTCTGGCACCGTTCCAGTGGTACTGGTAATTTTTCCTGATTTTGCATTTTTTCTGTGTTTTTTGCCAGTCAAAGTCAGAACTTGGTTTTTTCACTCCAAGGGGCGTATCTTTTGCGTCCGAACTCCGTTTCGCGCAAACGAATAGGCGTTGGAAAGGTGTTGCAGTCCTCTTTCCATATTTATAGTCCATTTTACCAGTTTGATTACCAGGTATTTTTTATTCAGCTTTGTGTGTTTTTACACTTTGCTCAATTACTTGGTCCTTCTGACTCCTACATGAGTTTTGTTTGCGTGGGATGGGTTATATTCATTTGATCTAAATGCTGTAAGGTCAGATTTCTCAGTTTGTTATTCATTTGAAGTGTTATCATGGGTTTCTCTACTCACCCTTCAGTTGTTCTTCTGGAACGGGGTAATTATGAGTCATGGGCAAAGGGTATACTTACACATTGTAGGTGGCTTAATATTTTGCCTTATTTGTATGATCTCATACCTGAACCAACAACTTTAGAGGGAAGATTAGCATGGGATATTATTAGAAATCACATTGCAGGAGTTATATTGTCTAGTGTTGATCATGACACTGTGTTGGTTATATCGGACATTGATTGTCCTCACCCACTTTGGACACGTCTTTGGGAGATCTATGGAGACCCTATTCTATCTCCATTCCCAGAGGATCCTGCTTCAGATTGTCTCATACCCATTGCTTGGCGAGAGAATACACCATTTGATCATGATACTTTAGAGGAGCTTGAGTATTTAGACACCCTTACATATTTCGATGGATCAGAGGTTTGTCTCACAGTTCCTACTCTTCAGACTGAGACTTCATCAGCATCTCTTGTTGTTCTTGATTCAGTACAGCAGGGAATCATACATCTTCCAGACATAGCTTCTTTGGACTCTTATGTTGTAGACATATCTTTCTTGTTTGTTGAGTCCTATATTGCAGATTTGGAGGATTACTTTGAGGACATTCATCTCCTCTACCTTGACAGTCAGGTTTTCATTGTTCACCCACCATTATCTGTGCATTCAGAAGTTGCATTTCAGTATTCTCCACATCAGATTGGATTTGACATTATTTGTTTCCATTCAGACAGTGAGAATCTTCAGCATCCTATCATGGCACACATCTTGAGATAGATTGGTTCTTCCTTCTTCACAGGGTTTCTTCGGTACAGGTCCATGGATCCGTTTCTTCCCAAGGGGAGGAATATCTTTTGCCGCTTCAGGATCTCCTTTTGGATTCTACATCAGGCATCTACCATTGTGACAGGAGTTTCTTCATTGTGGGGGGGCCTTCTTCTCTCTTTCTATATCTCCTATGGAGATCATTGTACATGTACTTATCTGATAGAAGCTGTCTATGGGGGGTATTATGTTATCCACCTCCTATCCTTCTTTCATTAGTGCATTGCATTTCTTCCTTGCATTCTATTTTGGGGAGGAGTTTTGTTCCCACTGGGTTTTCTCCTTTACCCCATTTCATTTAGTTTGCATTGATTTTGTACATGGGTACCTGATCTGGCCTTGTTGCCGGGACCCATTGCTTTTGCTTTCAGTAGCTTCTTCTAGGTTTTAGCTTCTCCCTATGTCTATCTTAAGGGGGGGTGTTAGAGTAATTGGACATTTACTTTATTAATTAAACAATATTTGTTTAATTATGTAAAGTTTCCTTTTAACTCTTTTTCACTTAAGCTAACATTAGGTGCATAATAATTAATTACTTTATTAATTATTATTGTGCAAGCCTAGGGTTTTCCTTTTTAGGGTTTTCATCTATATGTAGTTGAAAACTATCTTTTGTATCATTATTCATTTTACATTTTCAGGTGAATACTTTGCTCCACATTCTTGAGCATTTCCATTCTTGTTTCTCTTTGCTTCTCCTTGTAACAGGTTATTTGCTTGCAAAGATCGTTTGGGCTTCTGTGGTGTTGTATCTTCTCAACTCCAACAATCACAAGGTGATTCATTCATTGCTTCACAAGAACACAAATTATGTCTTTATACACTATGTGTAATTTAAGGTTTTTGAGTGACAAGAAAGGCTTAGAAAGGAAAGACTTAGAAATACCATGGTCTCAAGCATACAAAGTATTATTCCATAGTTATCTTCAATCTACTACCAAATCATGAACAAGTCTTTGGACTTAGGTCCAACAATCTACACCTTAAAGGTTTGATTTTATTCTTTTTATAATATTATAATATTTTAAATTCAAAATGTATGGGGTGCTCAAATTTCACATAACACAACGTCAAGAGGTTTTCTATTGTTTCACTCCTATTGTTTATTTGACTTAATCAACTTAAGGGGCTAGAGATTAAATGTAGTAGTGCAAGACTCAAAATTTCTAGGTCAATATCTAAGCCATATGAAACACAATTAATCTTAGTTGTTGATC